>JAIPMN010016023.1:0-10164 GCA_020650975.1 Apostichopus californicus
GAGCACGGCTTGAAACTTCAAAGTTATGCTTTATAAGATCTCTTCCTCGATAATTACGAACGAATACTATTATTCATCACGGTACCATTGCGATCTGCAGTCAGAGATTGGAACTGGTCAAGTAAGCGGAACGCGATGTGACCGACATAATAGCCAGGCTCTGTTTATTTTGGGCATGGGTGGTGAAATCCGTTCTAACAATGACAAGCTAACGTTGGAAAAGTCGAGAAAAATAAGGTCATTTTCTTATTACCTTTCTGTTAGCTATACACTGTTACAGTTAATACCTATCGAACATATGCGTAATCAGTAAATAGTGCAATTATTCATGACCATTGTGAAAATTTTTTCGTCATCTTGAATAAAAACTTCTGCGGCAATAGAATATGTCCCCTGTTATAATAAAAAGAAGGAAAGAAAGAAAACAAGAACATGAAACGGCCAACAATCTAACATAGAAACTTGAAATATGCAGGAACACGTTTGGTAGGAACGATTTTCGACCTAATGACCTTATTGTTACAAGCCCTGATCTCCCCAGCTCTTTCCGCGATCCCTTATTAACTGTGAACTACTGGGGTACGTATATGTCCAGTCAGAGACCACACTACCTCTTTATAATTTTATACCGTGCAACGATCTCTATATGGCGGGAACTACTGGGGTACGTATATATCCAGTCAGAGACCACACTGTCCCATGCAATTCAATACCGTGCAATGATCCCTATATAGCTGTGAACTACTGGGGTATGTATATATCCAGTCAGAGACCACACTGTCCAATGCAATTCAATACCGTGCAATGATCCCTATATAGCTGTGAACTACTGGGGTATGTATATATCCAGTCAGAGACCACACTGCCCAATGCAATTGTATACCGTACAATGATCCATATATAGCTGTGAACTACTGGGGTATGTATATATCCAGTCAGAGCCCACACTGTCCCATGCAATTCAATACCGTGCAATGATCCCTATATAGCTGTGAACTATTGGGGTACGTATATCCAGTCAGAGACCACACTGTCCCATGCAATTCAATACCGTGCAATGATCCCTATATAGCTGTGAACTACAGGGTATGTATATATCCAGTCAGAGCCCACACTGTCCCATGCAATTCAATACCGTGCAATGATCCATATATATAGCTGTGAACTACTTGGTATGTATATATCCAGTCAGAGACCACACTGTCCAATGCAATTGTATACCGTGCAATGATCCCTATATAGCTGTGAACTACTGGGGTACTGTATGTATATATCCAGTCAGAGCCCACACTGCCCAATGCAATTCAATACCGTGCAATGATCCCTATATAGCTGTGAACTACAGGGTATGTATATATCCAGTCAGAGCCCACACTGTCCAATGCAATTCAATACCGTGCAATGATCCCTATATAGCTGTGAACTACTGGGTATGTATATATCCAGTCAGAGCCCACACTGCCCAATGCAATTCAATACCGTGCAATGATCCCTATATAGATGTGAACTACAGGGTATGTATATATCCAGTCAGAGACCTCACTGCCCCATGCAATTGTATACCGTGCAATGATCCATATATAGTTGTGAACTACTGGGGTATGTATATATCCAGTCAGACCCCACACTGCCCAATGCAATTGTATACCGTGCAATGATCCCTATATAGCTGTGAACTACTGGGGTATGTATATATCCAGTCAGAGCCCACACTGCTCAATTCAATGAAATGCTAAATTTGCCTGGCCTACTATGCCTATATATGGCATCACCTAACACGTTAGTTACAGATAAAATACATTATACTTACCCTTGGAAGGTAACTAAAGTTAAACAATTTCTCGAAGTGAATATGATCTGTAAAGCGGGAAAAAATTGTCCATATTATTTTCAAGTATAGTGTCTAGTTATATTCAATATGTATGAGGACTACTCTTCCCAGTATTGAAACTGTTGACCTTTATTCAGGGTCGTGCAACGTTATGGTTTTTAAAAGCAAAACCGAATCAAACTGAGTTTTGTACCACAGTAAATACTGGCTCATGCTGATAAATATGATAAATCCGTAACATGTGCTATTAGCTTTACAGTAAGAACCGAGGATATGTGTAATCCCAACAAATGTATCAAACTAGAGGATTTGTTGGGGTTACACGTATCCTCAGTTCTTACTGTAATCCTAAAAGCATATGCTACTGATTTATAACATGATCCACAGTTTATTCTGGTACAAAACTTTAATATTTACAGTAGTTACTGTTTTTTTTCTGTTTGTATTGGGTGCGTAGCAGAAAAGAAAATTGTGCAGTTTCCTGCCAAGTTTGAACTAATCGTTGGTTATATTGCGGCTGAGAACCTCCAATATGTGTATTCTGACATATACTAAATATCCAAAATGACGCAAGAGATATTGGTGATATCAAGCCAAGCAATAAGCCGAATGTATGATGGTTAAAAGAAATATACAATTTATTCACTAGAGCCTGTTTCAGATGAACACACCACTACTACACATGTGAAGCCGTTGTTGCTGTCATCTCAAGTTCAAGTTTGGAAAATTTTCTATTACATAATTTCATAAGAAATTCCATTCGTTTCTCTGCAGATGTTATCAATATTGCAGAAACAAACTTGTCCACAACGTTCTTAATTGTTACGTGACGTTAGTTTGTCAGTGCAATATTTACCTCCTTTCTTAGCAGGGCACCAATCGTATGTTCTGGCCAAATCACATACTGTCCTGTCCAGTTTGAAAGTTAGTTCACTGCCTTGCAATGTAGCATTTAAAGATACCCGGGTTGACCATACGTCCTTTGCTGCAAATGTACCCAAAACAGAAAGAGAAATATCTTGTCTTATTTGAATGTGAGTAATAATTACTTATCCTATTGACTGCCCGACAATCTGATACCACTGGTCGAATTAAACAAATTTGCAAATTTAAATAAATGGGAGAAAGAATCAACTGATATAAAAATCGGCTAAATTTTGACCAACTCCTTAGTCTGTGTTCGAATAAAACTAATGCACCATGCAGTAAAGTAGAATATCTAGAAAGTGTCGACGAATCGCACATCTCCAGTTCATTCTGGATTTGTGTGTATGGAGAGGTGGCAGGCGGATAGGGGGGGGGGGGTGGGAGGGGAGCGATGAAATAATGATCAATTTTATGTATACTTACGGTACACCACATTGAAAACGAGTTTGATGGGAGTTCCTACTTTTGGTGGATTTGGTGTAAATGATAAGTTGAAGTAGTCCATCCAAGGACCTAGGAGAGAGTATACAAATCAGAAAGTGCGAGGTCAGCCTTGGTTTTGTCATAAATATAACCCTTCGCCATCCATACACTGCCCGAATTCTCAACTTGACCGTCGTGCCTTAGTTCGCGGAACGCGGTGAACACCGATGGACTTACAACTGACCTCGGAACACTGATCGACGTATAAGAGCAGTCACAACGACTGTTCCGCTGTTAACGACCGGAGCTCGTTTAGGTCACATGTATATACATTTGTTAAACCACTGATGGGTTATATTTGTTGAAACTGGGCGGCTTTAAGTCCGTCGCAGACTGTACGACTGAACCCGACCCGACCCGACCCGACCCGATCCGACCAGACCCGATTTTTCGTGAAAAATGTATATCCGTTGTAACCAACGGCTATATTTGTAAAACGTGTATAGTTTTAGTTGTGAACCCGTACACACGGCACGGCTAGCAGTCTCGACGAAAACGCTTTGTAGGCTATTCAGTGTTCCAGACTGAAGCCGATACGACATAAAACTGACCAAAGTTATGATCAGTTATAGTCTTAAACACACACGCACAATGCACGACTATATATCCACGATTTTCCTCGTAACTACAGTCGAGTTGTGTCGGGTCGTCTTCAGTCCTGTAGTTTTGCAGCTGGATTTAGTTGGTGAACCGCCGCACACTGCCGGCGTAATGCGAATTACGACCAAAAAGACAAAGAAATGCCATGGCTTAACAAATGTATAACCATCTACCGGAAAAGTGGTAGCAACTTGAACTTGAGCGTTTTATTTAGATCTCGTACGCTATCGAATCAAATATGATGTATTCGTACTCGCACGCAGAGCCTACTCTATAGTGTAGTTCATACTATACCTCATATGGCTTGTAACTATTCATGGTATAGCGCATAGTACTCATAGTATAGCACATGTATATAGCTCACAGTACCCATAGTACATCTCATAGGGATTGTTACTACTCTTCTCATAGCATATCTTATATTATCGCTCATAGGGCTTGTTGGTCTACTCAAAGTATATATTATAGTATTCATAATAGAGCTCGTAGTATAGCTCATGTATAGCTCAAAGTAGTCATAGTATAGCTCATAATAATCATAGTATAGCTGATAGTATAGCTGACAGTAGAGTTCATAGGGCTTGCTAGTCTACTCATAGTATATCTTATAGTTTTCATAGACTAGTATAGCTCATAGTATAGCTCATAGTATAGCTCATATATAGCTCATAGTATAGCTGATAGGGCTTGTTGGTCTACTCTTGGTATATCTAATAGTTTTCATAGTAAAGCTCATTGTATAGCCCATGTATAGCTAAAATCACTCACAATATAACCCATAATACTCATAGTACAGCTAATAGGGCTGATAACTGCTCATAATATAGCTCATAATACTCATAGTGTAGCTCATAGGGCTTGTAGCTATTCATAGTATGGCTCATAGTACTCATAATATAACTCATAATACTCACAGTACAGCTCATAGGGCTGATAACTGTTCATACTATAGCTCATAATACTCATAGTGTAGCTTATAGGGTTTGTAACTATTCATAGTATAGCTTATAGTACTCATAATATAACTCATAATACTCACAGTACAGCTCATAGGGCTGATAACTGTTCATAATATAGCTCATAGTACTCATAGTGTAGCTCATAGGGTTTGTAGCTATTCATAGTATGGCTCATAGTACTCATAATATAACTCACAATACTCATAGTATAGCTCACCGGGCTTGTAACTGCTCATAATATAGCTCATAGTACTCATAGTGTAGCTCATAGGGCTTGTAGCTATTCATAGTATAGCTCATAGTACTCATAATATAACTCATAATACTCATAGTGTAGCTCAGTAGGGCTGGTAACTGCTCATAATATAGCTCATAGTACTAATAGTGTAGCTCATAGGGCTTTTAGCTATTCATAGTATAGCTCTTAGGGCTTGTAGGTCTTCTCATAGTATAGCTTATGATAGTAATTAACAAGATCTTCTATTTTGAAGAAGGTACCATTCTGCACTGATAATTAAAGGAACGACAACGAACGGTAACCGTGTTTATGATTTTAAAAGTAGAGAGAGGAGGCGTTGTTAATTCAACCATATTCTGTTTGACCAAAGTTACCGGTACCTCAAATTAAGTCGTAAACGATGCAACTTGGTAAAACTTACATGTTTGTTTGAATACATACTTTGTTCGTCCATATTAAACCATACGGTTAAGTACTGGACAATTAAAAGGAGTTGTACACGGGGAAATTAACCTTATACTACATGCCAAATAATAAGAAGAGAGCGAAAATTAGCTTATAACCCTATGCAAAATATAGCGAAAAGCTTATTAAACAGCGTTAATTAAAGACTTACTAGAAATTTGGTACTTGCATGGCATTGGCTGATCTTTAATAGTCGAAGATGTCTCGTGACTGTGTACCCTGTAGAGATGACTAATTACCGGTGACGCAGGCAAACCATTTGTTATCGGAAACGCCACCAGAAACAGCAAGAGAATGGACAACATTGCTACATTTATTATTGGTCGCAGTATCGAAACTTCAGCAACAATTTACTAATGAAGACGACGATAAATATGTTCGACTGGTAATAGCAATTACTCAGGGCTTGTTGGTAAAACATGCATAACAATCTTAGGTGGTGATATCGAACACAGTTACTAGCAAAATCAAACTAGGAACTTCCGTATTTTACACAATACCATAATATATACTGAATAATTGAAAAACCGTGGAATGCATGATATGAGCTTGAATACTGTAATTGTTAATCCCATGGGTATATATATAGCTGCAGTAAAACACAACCCTACAGTAGGCCTCAATGCAGAACAATATCATCTTTGTTCATGGTGTAACTGGAGTAGGTAATTACATATGTGTACGTACTGTAGGCCTATGTGTATTTGGCTAAAGTATTCCTATATAGCTTCACGTGTTCGACTAGACAAGCCCAGTTTGCATTAAGTTAATTGCACGTCATTGACATATCAGTTTTTCGGCTTTATTATTACACCGAATCTTTTTTAAGTAGTTGTCNATAATTACCATTGACATAATCATGATAAACACCCTTGCTAGCTTACTAATTTTGGAACAATTTAATTATTCGCCCGCCTTGTCAGGTGACTGCACGTGATGTATCTTCACATGTCAATCATCAGCAAAATCGAGATTTGGAATATGTTAATGAGCTAAATCGATGATATGTCGATTTAAATAGGTATATGTCAATTTGAGTTGCTAGAAACTGGTATAAGTCCAAGGAAATTGACTTCTACCGATTTAATTCGACATATCATCGATTTAAACTGGTAGATGTTGATTGAAATTGACATATACCGATTTATTTTACATATCATCGATTTAAATTGGTATATGTCCATTTAAATCGGTATATGTCGATTTAAACTGGTATAAGTCGATTTAAACTGGTATAAGTCGTATCAAATTGGTACCGGTATATGTCGATTTAAAATGACATAGGGCTCTATACCGATTTAATTTGACATATCATCGATTTAAACTGGTATATGTCGCTTTAAATTGGCATATATCGATTTAAATCGATGATATGTCGAGTTAAACTGGTATATGTCGATTTAAATCGGTAGAAGTCAGAAGTCAAACTGCTAGAAACTGGTATAAGTCGAATGAAATTGGTATATGCCGATTTAAATCGGTATAAGTCGATTCCCCACGATTTGAGACTGATGGCCCGCCATAGGCAACCAGATCCAAATTGGAAAGCTCCTTATTTGTCTGTGAACCCAGTAGATTCCCCAGAAGTTGTTGGTGCAGTACAAACGCACTATCGAGTAAGCAAACGAAAGGCTTTTAAACCGCTAAAGGTTATAAAGATCCAATGCCAGGGATAGTCACTTCGGATATCCTTAAGGAAAAACAACAATGGGATTCTACTTTGGCGAAAGTCCGCGCAAAACTAGATGAAACTATTACTCATAAAACGGGAAGCACCTCCTCTTATGTCATGACTCATGAATAACGATATAATCTTCAGAGAATTTTACAAGGCAGGCGCAGCAACAGGCGATAAATATATGCAAGTCGTGGACCATTTAAATTTAGAGAAGCCGTTTGCGAATAGCACATGAATCGGTCTTTGGCTGGACACCTGGGAACACAAAAAAACGGATGACCGAATAATATCAAACTTTTTCTGGCCAGGGTTTCAAGCTGACGTAAACCGCTTTTTTTTCAATCATGCGATGTGTTCCAGCGTACAATTCCAAAAGGTAGAATAACCAAAGTCCCTTTAGGTTTATCTCAATCATAGATGTGCCGTTCAAAAGAGTCGCTGCCGATATTGTAGGTTTTATATTCCCCTGTTCAGAACGAGGTCATAGATATATTTTTGTCGTTTTTCTTCCGGAAGTGGATACCGTATAATAACTGCGATTGGTCTGCTAAGCCGACTTGATTGTCCTACATGGTCTCTGGTGGTTTGGGCAGATTTTAGGTTGTTGACTTAAACTATTATTACGATGTAAATGCCCGCTTGGACAAGTTACTACAGTGTACTGTTGGAGAACCTAAAATCTGCACAAACCTCCAATTATACGGTATCCACCACTTCCGGAAGAAAACTTCTGGAGTGACTGACCAGGATCCACACATTCACAACAGAGTGGTTTACGTGCCCGGTTCAGTTGGCATAACTGGGTTTGACTTGATGTGGGGTTTGTTGTCTATGAGTCCTACCAGGGACTGGATACAGGTTAGGAGCCTTAACTACATGTGGGGTCTATTATCGAGGAGCCCTCACTGCTCTTGGGTCTCAATCGGCTAGGAACCCAGGCTGCTTGCCATTTCAAATGGCAACGAATATCCTCAGGAAACAGACAGTAGGAATGGCATAGAGAATGTACTGACAGCACTGGTGTAAATTCTCCTTCTAGATCTTGTTACCTTTTCCCTATTCAATGACGACACTTGCTCAACGATATAGCTTTGGAAGCACTACGATAATAAGGTAGATAGAAAACTTCACACAGTCATGAAGTCTGTATGACAACTGCTGACAACCAAATGTGGTTTGAGTCCTTTTCAATGAACACCAACAGTTATTCACTAAAATTGATACCATGCCTCACACATGTCTTTCCCAAACTTGAGAGCGTGAAAGTTCCTCTTTTATACCCCAAAACGGGGGCTTTATGTTGTGACAAACGCTCAAGAAGGAGATCAAGAATGATGGTTGGGTGTGTGTTTCCTGTAACCAATCTGAATTGTAACTAACATAAGTGTAGCATTATGGGGAAGAAGACGTGTAAGTCTCGTTAATGTTGAGATATTTCGTGAATTAATAATATGCTATGTAGAAACACGTTTCCAGATATTGTAGTCTTTTAGTTTCCTAATCACTTTTCTGTTTATGAATACAATTATAAATTATAATGGTTTGATATCTATTATTGTTTCTTTTGAAAATAAAATCGGGCTCGAATCGAATGAAATTAGTCGAATAGTGCCATGGTATTGAATTCAGTGGCGTGCACGGAAAGGGTGTTGGGGTAAGGGGTAGGGGATAGGGTTGCCATGCTCTCATCTACAATCGTCAATCGTGGGAGATTTCTATTTTTAGACTAGGGAGAATGAGACCACTGCTTCCGGTGTACAACCCCAGGCCTATTTTTCGGACGCACACAAAGTATTAATTAGAACAACATTGTGTTTAGAATATATAGACTTAATTTGTAGTTTGAATATGACTCAGAATTCACGATTGGATGTCTACACTTCTTTTGTTTACTGTGGGATAAGTCACAGACCCCTCTACATGGGAGTCAGCTTCAACGACCATAGGGAGGCACCCATCCTTTATAAGATCCTTCAGTCCCATATTTATATCAGTCAGGGGAAATTTTGAATTTAGCCCTCCACTTTTGACAAGTTGGTATTTTGAGAGCACACACGACAGACTTTCATTTTTGAATTGTCAAGAGTTCCAATACCGTATTAAAGGTGTTTTGGTACCTCGAACATATATGTAAGTATTGAAAATGTTATCACTTTGCTAATAAGTTGACCAACGGTTGAACAATTCTTTTTTTAAGTTTTTATTTCATCTCGTTTATCGAATGAATGACAAAACATAACATCATGTGTCTTCATATTCTTCTAGGAGTGTTAGCTCAGTGGTTAACGCCGGTGCCTTCCAATCATAAGGTCCCATGGTTCGAGTCACTCCAAGATTAATGTTTAGTTTTGTTTAGTTTAGTAGAAAAAAAGATCAGGAGGGACACTCAAGTCCCCATCAATGACCCTATAGGAGAGGAAAAAAACTGAAGACACAAACACTCAGACCCGATTACATTGCTTAAAGTGCTTGTCCAAAGCATTCTTAACTCCATTGACACTTCTTGCAAGTACAACTTTCTCAGGCAAACCGTTCCACTCATTCACAACCCTTTTAGAACAAAAAAAGTTATGCCGAATAATAATCCTACTTTGTGACTTTTGAGTTTAAGACAGTGACCTCTGTTACAACTACTGGTAGCAAACATGAAAAGTCGGTAAAGGATAAATTGTCAAAACCATATACACAATCTTGAAAACCTGAATCAAGTCCCCACGTAACCTCCTAAGCTCTAGTGTGGTGAGATTCAACAGTTGTAACCGCCTATAATAAGGAACACTCTTTAAGGAACTAATGTATGTCGTCCAGTTACAGAGTTGTTGACAATTGAGAATTCATAATCATGGACGTTAAATATGAATGTAAGAGACTGATTTCGGTCAGCTTGCGGCTTTGATAAGCCAATGAGGCTTCTTCGCGAGTTCCTGCTTGCAGGAGGATCTTAAATACATACATACATATTTGGGTTACGTTTGTTTACGTT
>JAIPMN010016032.1:0-18761 GCA_020650975.1 Apostichopus californicus
CAACACTGTTGAATATCACTCAATATGTCATATTCTTGCCAAATGTTTAACTAGCCTGGTTACAAACATTGTAGATGCTATTGATTAAAATTTAAAATTCATATTGTTGTCAAAAGCTAATTTAGCATAATGAATAGACTATGCTTCATGTTTTTATTGATTTAATGTTGTTAACATACTGTCCAGTGTTCAAACCAAAAAATTGCTTTCACAGACCAAGCATTCCTGTGACAACTTGGCAGTTTTGGCACTGTAGATATTAAATTTATTTTCCTCTTAGAAGTGACTCAAACACTTCAATGTTTTTACATACCAGGGCCAGTTACGTAATTAATGAATTTAATTAACATAAATTAATTAACTCCCTTCAATCAGAGTCAGTGTTATCAGCAAGATAGTTAGGCTCTATGCATTTTTCATTTATAATGGCATTGGCATTAAATACCTTAATATATCCCAATGTTTTGTTTTGTTTTGTTTTTTATTTATTTTTATTTTTTTGTATTCAGAGCTGGTATGGTATATAAATTTATAATAATGTACATGAATTGTATAGATTTTGTAATAGTTTGAACAGTGGCGGAGCGTCCATACAGTCAGGGGGGGCGAATGCCCCCCCTGACGGACTCAATTGGACTGCTGGCGCCCTTTTCAGCTTTTTACCACTTTTCACTTATTCGCGATTATTGACTTTTTTATTGCGCTCTCATCTACCTATTGACATTTGTCACATTTTCTTGCTGTAATTTTCTGACAAAATGCTCTAACGGCTATTTATTTTCGTTTATCTGCAAATTAGCAAGGCCCGGAAATGGTCATTTCCGGCGATCTAGGGAGTATCTTTACTCAAAAAAAAATTCTGTACGCTCCGCACCAACCTGTGGTGGCGCTCCGCTTAGATAGTGTCGAAAGCGCCCCTACAGACCATTCTCGCCCCCTCTGACCAATACCCCTAGCTCCGCCACTGAGTTTGAACCACACACTTCTATTATTAAATTGTACTCGCAATGAATCATTGCATAAGTTGACATTTGCTCTAGCTTTGTCTAGAGCATGTTCAATGTTGGAACCACTATGATAGGGAGGGGGCAGAATAGATCTATGGAAATTGCTTAAAATAGCAAAATGATAGAACCCAACCAACAGAGGCTGCTCCATCTATGTAACACCCAAAAAAATTGATGCCTTTCACTAGATACAGACAAAGCAAACTGTAAAAGAATTCCTTTGAGAATTGTTGCAATTTTCTGCTAAATACATTTTATAGATATTACTAAGAAAAGCTCTGTTGACTTGTTATAAAGTTACTCCTATTGACAACTAGAACACTGGCAGCTACTACTTATTTGTGACATTTTACACAACTTTTGATGATTTCCAAGTCTTTTGTTTTCTTTCTTTTCTTCAAGTTTTTGTTGATTTCAAGTTTTACGGGCTTTGGAGTGTGTTTTTCAGGTAATTTACAGGTAATTGATTTTCCGTTTGCCTCGAATGACGTTTGACTACTAAGAAACTAAGAAACATCAAATTTAGGGTTCTTGTAAACAGTAAAGTGGATCTTCATAACACCTATCAAATTCATGCACTTGACATTTGTGTTAACTAGGTTATCAGACTTCTGTTGACCTCAAATGACCTTTAACCTCCACATAGGAGGTCTAGTACTTGCTAAGGTGGACATGCATACCACACATTGGGTTCATCTAAGTTTTTCTTTTAAAGTAACATGTATGTTTGTGTAACAGTTGTAGTTTAGTAGTCTGTGCAATGTTGGTATGAAGTAATAATTTGCTCGGGTAAGGCATGTTAGTTTTTCAGACCTAGACCTCTGGTGACTTAAATGACCTTGCAAAAACAATAAGGTTCTTGTAATCACTAAGTGGATCTTAATACCAAGGATTAAGTTCATCAAAGCATTATTGTAGAGTTATGTGCTAATAAAATTTTCAAAATTTGACCCCCACTGACCTCTACGAATAAAATGGGGATTTTGAACTCACTAATGTGGATTCACAGACTATCTATGAAATTCATCCAAGCTTTTCTTCTGCAGTTATCATACTAACAAGGTTTTCAGACTTTGATCTTTGGTGGTCTCAACTGACCTTTCACCTCAACAAGAACAACAGCGTTCCTGTACTCCCTGACATGAATTCATTGAGCAAGTATGAAGATCAACCACCACTTCCTTTTTGAGTTATAGTGTTTACAACCAAGGCCTCACACATGCACATGCACACAGGTGTAGGCACACATGCACAAGTATGCCATCACTATAGCATCAAATACTTGTACCTTAGCCAAGGAATCAGCAAAACTTATTCCATTTCCCCACCATGAGCGTAAGGGCTTTACTATTGCTTACCTCTTCACCTCCACTCCATCCTCTTTTACTACCCCCACGGAATTATGTTCTTTTGAGGGGGGGGGGGCGGTGATATTATCCTTCTGCTGCAATGCCTCCTGTTCCAACTTGTACAGTTGGTGAGGAAAATATTTGTGGTAGCATGGTTCATGAGGTTATTGTACTTTAACAATGCACAAGACAGGTGTTAGGAAGATCCATAATATGTCTACACTTACTGGTTTCCCTATGGACATTCTTCTATACCCTTTACAACACCTCCAGGTTCCTCAGTTCACTACTGTCAGGCAAACTTGTAAATCATGAAAACATCCTATTACAATGGTTAATACCCCACCACCAGAAATGATTTCAGAGGGAGAGATTTAATGATAGCAGCAGAGACAAATCATCTGGGTATAAATAGTGTTTCCCTGTGCCCAAAGGAGTAACATCACAAGTAGCTTGATAAATAATATATACCCGGTTGCATCAGCCAAGTTAAAGCAACATTTATACCAATTTCTAGAAATTTTATCAAATTTAGGAAAACAGTTAAAAAGAAACTCTTTCTAGTAGGAATGGACAAAGCAATTAAACATTGAGTCTCTTTTTCCTTACAAATAAATGAGAACAATTTTGTTAAATTGCTGGTGCCAGGTCTAGAATTATTATTAATTAATATTATATATAATTATTAGCATCTGGATCAATTGGGATATTATATACAGCTTGAAGATACAATCCATACATTGAATTCAACTCCCGACAAACTGGAGTCAATCCTGTCAATACCCTTATTCTAAGACCGTACTTTAAAGTTAACCCAAAAATGATTCATGCAAGTTATATGGCATGGTGGATACAAAAAACTGATCTTAGGTTTCACTTCTCTGTTTTGAGTAGAAGCAAACTGATATAACTTACTGTCAAGAAAAACAAATGAAGTCAGGATTAGCTGGTGGGCCTCCCAAAGGCAGTTTAACTTGCCATGTTTCCAGGAAAAATAGCTAACACTGACTGCAATGCCCATGAGATACCAACAGGGGGGGTTTGCTCTGAGGTTCAATGACCTATAAACTAGCAGGTTATTTCTAGACTATTTCCTTTATTACAACAATATATGCAAAAACTCTAAAACTTACTTCAAACTAAGAAAATGTTACAGGTCAATATTCATTCATGTTTTGTATTTTTTTTATTTTGTTTTTTATTTGCAAGAATGGCAACTACCCAAATTTCCATTTTAGTGTTTTTAAAGAAACACTAATAAATTATTGAAATATTTTGCTGAAAAAAATTATCTAAACTAGTATGATACAAACTTGTATGAATATTGGTGGTTGGGGAAGGAGAGCATGGGTCAGGGGAGTGGGGGTCTGGGGACCAGGGTTCAGGGGAGAGGGGGTCTGGGGAGCAGAGGGACCTTATGGAACTTTACATGGGAGCCCAAACATGGAGAAAATGAAAGGACACCTAATCTGTGTCCGGCCCGTGACCCAAAAGTGGGTTAATGGGGGTGCAATGCTAAAACGTTACCAGATGTGGCAGGTTAGGCAGATGAAAAAGTGCATGATTTACGTGGAGACAGGTAAAAGAGGATTGAAGCAAAGCCATCAACCAACTCTTTATTTCTTGGATGGAAAAGTGCATGATTTATGTGTAGACAGGTAAGAGGATTGAAGCAAAGCCATCGAGTAAATCTTTATTTCCAGACATAATTAGTCCTTCATATTAAAATTATGTCTAATTAACCTCTAATGAATATTCAATGGGGTCTATCCACACAAACCTGCATTATCCTCCATAGAAGGAACAAGGCAACCCAAAAATTTGTTTGCAGTTATTTGCATCCCCTACTATTGAATTCAATGAAAGGGAGCCAAAGACCTATCCTTTTCTACAACCATAAGAGAGGGTGACATTTAAGCATCAGAACAAAGTCCCATCGTGTCGAAAACTTATCTTGATCCCGAAAAGTTTAGAAATGAAGAGGCTTGTAGTATTTCAGCTCACTGAGACGGTAAAAAGCCGCCGTTCGGATATGTTAAGTTACCAGTATGTCACTATAAAGTCTCGATAAAACAGGTCGGGGGTCGATCACTTGTCCTTTCAAGGTTCATGGACACTTCGTGCTGGGAGTTCATTCAAACAGTGATAATTGAAAGCCTTCATCTCTATCCAATGTAGCGTATGTTCCCCGGGACAAGTCTCTGAGGGTCCTTCCTGACCTGTTTGACCTTTGACAATTATTCAATCAGAAAGGGCCTTGACAAGCCCAGTAGGCCTGCAAAGCCCAGCAAGCCTAGGTTCAAAGCCCTTAAACTGAGTTCCTGCAGATGTGTTACATACCAAACATGATATTGCCACAATGATGTATGAAAGTATGACCTTGAGAATACTTCACTTGAGCGTCCTCCATGGTCAAAAGTTAAATTCTAAAGACTAATGAGCGATGTACCCCTACTGTTACTCCTTACTGAAAAGAAACTTGTATTTCTCCCGGGCTGTTCACACTTGTACCTCACAACACACCTGTCTAAATAGTCAATTTCATGGGCGCATTAAGCCAATTAGAACTGATGCTGTAATGGACACATTTCCTTGAAATCCCGAGGTTATAGTCACACACAGACTGCTACTGCAAGCGACACATCTGAAGACAAGGAGCAGGTCGATGAACATTAAACCAATTTTAAGCAATGTTTTTTTAGTGTAAGGCACAGATCTGCTGAATCTTGAATTAGAGAGCGAATCTAAAGGATGTCTTTTAAAAGGCAGAATTTTAATCTTGATTTTTCGTCATAGTGAAAAAACAAAGAAGCAGAAGGAAAAAAAAATTATGAGCAGGTAATATATTTCTATAGCTACTATGATTTTTTAGATATATGCAGCTTTTAAGTTTGCTCTCTCAGAAAAGTCTTGGCAATGCTCCTTTAAGGCGGCCAAAATGATGAAGATGTCAGCTTATCCTCAGTGCAGACCTTACTGTTCTTGTTAATTCCATGTTTAAGATCATCTCATGCTAAACATGTTCTTTTAACTTCGTATAAACAACAGATGACATTCAATACCAATTGCTGTGACAAATTCTTCATGTACTGGAGACGTGTTATTTGAGACCATAATATGTTCATGTTGTCTAAATGAGTTTTGTATCCATCTGAGGTACTGACTCACTGTAATTGTCTGTGTAGTAGATTAAAGCAGTATAGACACTTTAGGTAATGAACATCAAATATTTAATTGGTCATTCTCAAAAGGAATAGTGACATGGCCCCCCCCCCCCAGCCATTAAACCCACCAGATCCATCCCAGCCCCTCTCAGTTGAACTACCTATGGTTCAATTCACAAACATCTACAATATGTTGGTGTGTTTTATCTCATAGTACCAACCCTTCACCATCCCCTCTCCCCTTCCCATCCCAATTTGTTCATAAAATTTCATAAAATCCGAAGGAAAATTTCCGATCGAAAAACGCGTGTAGGCACTTAAGAGGGTAGTATCAGAAGGAGGGGCATGAAGGGTGCACAGTATTAAAAGGTAAAAGGTTACCATGGACATTATAGGCATGGTAGTATGGGTGCTAAGGTTGTGAGGAGACAGGTAAGCGAGAAGCGAAGTAAATGTTATATGCTGGTCCTCTACTGGGAAAAGTGTGATGGATGACTGCAACACAAGAACTAATACATGTAAAACTAAGACCTATGAAATGAAGACCAGTAAAACTTAGACCTGTAAAACTAAGACCTGTAAAACTAATACCATTAAATCCAAGACCTGTAAAACTAAGACATGTTAAACAAAGACAAGTAAAACTAAGACCTATGAAATGAAGACCAGTAAAACTACGACCTGTTAAACTAAGACCTGTAAACCAAGACATGTAAAACTAAGACATGTTAAACTGAGACCAGTAAACTAAGAGCTGTAAAACTAAGACCAGTAAAACTATGTATGTAAAACTAAGACCTATAAAACTAAGACCTGTAAAACTAAGACCAGTAAAATGAAGACCAGTAAAACTAAGACCTGTAAAACTAAGACCTATAAAACTAAGACATGTTCAACTGAGACCAGTAAACTAAGAGCTGTAAAACTAAGACCAGTAAAACTATGTATGTAAAACTAAGACCTATAAAACTAAGACCTGTAAAACTAAGACCAGTAAAATGAAGACCAGTAAAACTAAGACCTATAAAACTAAGACCTGTAAAACTAAGACCAGTAAAATGAAGACCAGTAAAACTAAGACCTATAAAAACTAAGACATGTTAAACTAAGACCAGTAAACTAGGACCTTTAAAACTAAGACCTGTAAACCAAGTTAGGTCTTAGTTTTACAGCCACACAATGACTGATAGCGTAAATGGCAACATGAACATAAAAGGCTAAATGAGAACCAATTCCAATTCACGATTTGAGAACCAACGGAAAAAAAGCAACAAACTCATGAGTTTAAAAAAGTTCCTCATAAGTTTTTACATCACCACTGTAAGTTTTTACATCTCTTTTACCCTTTTGGCATTCCATACTATTAAACAGTAATGCTATCTTCATGTGGTCTGCATGATACTGTGGGGCTATTGCACTGCCTTACTGACTCATGAATAATAATTTCATTCATGTAGAAATCACAGCTTTAATGTTTTTTAAAGATGAATTCACAGGAGCAGCAAATCTAAAATTATCTTTAAATTACTTGGCGATGATTCTTCGCAGAAAGCATCAATTCAGGCAAGCCTAAGTTGTAGGGCAGGATTAAAATTCTATTTTTAACCAGCTAAATTAACTTTATACTTTACCAGGCATTCTTCACTTAAGCCCTGCAATGTGATCAAGAAGCAAAACTAAACCACAATGGACTGACTGGTTTTATGAGTTCACGTGGAGTGCATAGGAAGCCCATGTTATCCCCTACCGTGTTTTTATATCTTTCTATGTCTGGCTTCCAGGAAACTAGAAGAGAAACTAGCCTCAATGTCTTCTGCATGGATAAAGAAGTTTTTACCGTTATTATTAGTATGCATTCTTATATAAGAACAGAAATATCCTGAATATTTTCTAGTCCATGTTTAGTATCACTTCTTAATCATCATGATTACTAACCAGGAGATTTTTGTTTTCTTTTTTGGACAAAGCTTGGATGTAATAATCCAAAATATCTAGGCCATCGTTCCTCCCCCTCAATTTAGTACAATAAACACGACCATTATTTTGAAAGATTTCTTCAGGGAGAATTTTAGTCTTGATATTTTTGCTACACTAACAAAAATGATAACATTTGAGTGGTTGCAATGGTTCTATAGTTATTGCAGATTTATAGATATGCACCTTTAAAAATATGTTACATTTCCGGAATGGTCATTTTTGATTGTTTGGTCATTGGCCATTTTTGGAATGGTCATTTTTGATGGTCTAATTTGATAATGAAAGTGGCTCATCAGTGCCAGCCTAAATGTTAGTGTGAATCCATTCTTTTGTAACTAGAAATAGCGCAACCAAAAACGTGGCCCTTTAACTTCATAACAACAACATTCACGGCCATTTTTCTTTGGCAAATGTGCATTGTAAAAATAATTAACACAAATTATTGGAGGGGAATTGAGGCTATAGAAATGTCTAGTACTGCTTTAACAGACCTGTATGAATAAATTACATGTCTGTGCAATATCAGTATGACATCATTCATGTTAGTTTGTTTAATACTGCCATGAATAAGTTACATGTTTGTACAATGTAGGTATGGAGTAACATGCATGTTTGTGTAACACAGCTATTTTTAGTTACATGATTGTGCATTAATGGTATGAAATAACATGTATGTTTGCGTAACTAAGCTATAAAGAAATGGTTTGCGCACTGTTGGTGTGAAGTAACATGTTTGCTTCCAAGGGTAACACAAGTTTTTCACACTTTGGCCTATGCTGACCTCAAATGACCTTTGACCTCCACCAATCTCAGTAGGGTTCTCTTGTGCCTACCGAGATGGATCCACATGTGACTATAAACTTCATCCAAGCTTCTCTTTGTCAGTATAAATAGGTATACATCTCTAAAGATCTGCTTTATTGGCTCCAATTATAACACTTTATAGCTAGGAAAGTTTTGTGATTATGTAATCGACCTGCCAAGGTAGTAAATGGACCTCTGGCTGTACAGTTAGCCTGCATAACTTCTTAATACCATTAAGCTCTTTGTGAAAACACTGTATGGATATATGTTCATGTCTACAGTGTAGTTAATCATACAGCATTCATACAAAGACCCTCATACAAGAACAAATATGTGGCAGGCGTTGCAGACTAACTGGTAAAAAGAGGTCATTTTATGACCAAGGCAGGTCGATTATACTCTCAAAAAGAAATTGCACGATAGCATGCTATAGTTGGGGTCTTTAATTAACCTATTAAATACTATCATAAAGCACCCTACCATACTGCATAACTAGCATTTGAGGGTAGCAGACATTTTTTTTTTCAATTTTATATTTTTTAAACTGGTGATCTGAAGACCAGTGCAAGTGTTTTTTTTTTTTTGTTTTTTTTTTTTGATCAATTTTGACATTTTTGAGGTAACCTGATAATGTTCGACCTGGAAGTAGCATTGTCACTAAAGCAGGTCACTTGTTTTTATTAGCTTTGATCTGTGACTGTACAGGAACCTACTCTATAGTCTGCAAAAACAATCACATGATTACATATTGAGGAATGAATTCCATTCTCCCAGTGATCCAGTTGTTTAGTTCTATCAAAGGAATTCCTGCCTTAGTCCCAATAGATGCTAAGCCACATTCCTCAAATTCTTTAATCAGCTGTTTGCAGGTGAACTGTCTGTGTGAATATTGAGGGGTGGGGTTATAACTTCCAAAGAGCATTTTAAACGCAAAAAGTTTCTGCAGACTTTAAACAAGTCAGAAAATCAACCGAAAATAAATAATGGGGGATGCCATGTATCAGCATCTACAGAATATAAAGTCTGTAAAAGACAGAATGATTTCCAAATTTATGTCATGTTTTAGTTTCTCAGTTTATCAGTATCGTTGTAAACAACAATACCCAATACATATCATTGCGATTACTTCTCTAGGAAATACATTTTGTTACCAATTGTGAAAGTAAAGTGAAAATGAAAGCAAAGGATTTCTCAAAATAAGGGATGGCCAAAAAAAAAAAAATAATACTTAATAATATTTCAATCATTTATCCACAGAGGAAAATAATGTTTATATTTATTACAGACAGTTGGATTTTCATGACATTTTTAAATACAGACAACATTAATAGGTTTAGAAGCAACATTCCAAATGTATCACATTTTCAATGATTCTTTTATCAATGAGAAGATTATAATACAAAATAAAGGTTCCACGATGACATCACAGTCCCACCTGACCACATGCTGTGATCCTATTCCTGGAGTAAAGAATGGTTTAGCCAGCCAAAATAGGTAAAATTCAATCAACCACTTGTCAAGTTTGGGAGAAGAGAATGAAATTGGGTTCTCAACTAACAATATTTTTCTGTTTAAGATATTGGTGACATTTTCTACCACCAAAGTATCCCTTTTAAAGACTTACGAACAATTTTTATGAAAGTAAACCTACAGAGAGGCCTAATGTATACACTACAGAGAGGCCTAATGCTACCACTGCCTAATTCTTGCCTTGTCAATATTGTTATCATCAAGTATACTAAACCCCTCCCCCCTCCACCTGCAAGATGTGCAGCAGCAGCTAAGTAATGTGTGTAAACACTAGTGGACTGTTAAAGCTAAAGTACCATCACTTATCACTCACCCCCATATTGTTTATATTGTTTATAACTCTTTGATTAGGAGTCAGGGCAAAGTTGAGAATCGGTCAGCAGCTAGATAGAATAATTGTGTGAATAAAAGTTACATAACCACTAGCTAGAAAGTGGAACAAAGAGAATTGTTCCAGGCATGCATAGTGACAAAAAGTGTTGGCTATCAATAACATTTATTGTTACACGCTCCTAAGGTGGTGCTGATTCTGCTGTTGATTTCCAAGAATCTTAGGGTCAACACAGGTTAATGGAGGCCAGCAGAAGTCATTAAACTCTCCCTGTTATTTACACTAAAACCACTAGTTAGAAGGCAAGGCAGTCCACAGCAAGTGACCATTTTTATATTGTTAAGCTTTGCCCAGATAATCAGCCAAATGCTGTGTGACACAGGGTAGCTATTCTCTACAAATATGAGATATATGGCCACATTTCTATTACGTTTTGTTTCTTGTCCTGTTTTCCTGTTTTCTATAAAGACAAATTGAGAGAGTTCTTACAGAGCACTGATTACTAAAATTATAGGTACACTGTATTGGTCCCAAATATGCTAGATATTCAAATATGGTCACCTTTGTAAAAATTCTTAAACTATTTCTATTACCTTTTAGGAAATTTTCGTCACTGGGACATGTTCAGTCATCTTGTGTGTTCCTAAAAAATGTCTGAGAACAATTTGGAGAGTAAAAACCTCCAGGAAAGTACTTTTTGAAAACTTCTAGCAATTATAGCGTGCTATAATTTGGGGTCTATACTGACTACCTTTAAAGCTTGGTTTCAAGGAAAACCATCACCACAAGATTGAACTATGAATATCTGCCAAATTGAAGAGAGTACATACAACATGTATGTCCTTGGAATCAAGCCCACACTGATTCTTGACTCTCAAATTTAATCTCGCAAATCAAATGAACTGTGATCTAGCCTGTTAATAAATGTTTGAATATGCATGAACTGCAAATTGCAATAAAATTCAGAGAAAGGGTTATCGTTCTCTTTCCCTTGCATTTATTTTTTTCAATTCTGAATTTGGTAATCTGAGGATATTGACATCGTCTCTCTGGATAAGTCACTTTGAAAATGATCTAATGCTGCCATTTTGTTGGAGCACACATGACTGATTTTGTTGTGCATGTGTTATTGGTGACATACTTTCTTGGAGTTTGTGTGTATGCAGCTCTGGTGTCCAAGTGTTCGGTTTTCTCTTTCTTAAGGTCTATTTCCTGATTGATGGGTATAAATATTTGGTTCTATCTGATTATCAAAAACCATGAAGAACATAAATTTCAGAGATCCTACTGATACCAGATGGTGGCCACAAGGGGGTTAAGCAAGCGGGGAAGGGTGTTCAAGGCACGGGGAAGGGTGTTCAAGGTGAGGGTACAATACAGTGGCTTACTGTGACAAGCAATACTTACTTAATACTACAAACAGTGTGACTAGGTTTATATTGATGAAAAGATACCAATACTGAAACAGTTATACATCATGTTTAACATAGTTTAGTACTTGTAATTTGTTTCAATTTAAATATTAAGTAAATTGTATAATACGCACAATACAGTATACTAAAAAGTACATAATTTAAAAGTACTTTAAATACTTAATTTCACTGCCAGCACTTGGCTTTCTTTGACAAGCAACACTTACTTTACAATACTGCAAACAATGTGATTAGGTTTATATTGATGATAAGGCCCCCAATACTGAAACAAAGGTTTTTGCTTTTTCTATACTATTTACGTTTAAACCCAATAGTTGAAAAGCGTAGCATAACATATAATAACATTGCTCAAGTTCAAGACACCAATTCAAACACTTTCACCACAAAGTTTGTGACTGACAAAATTGAGGTAAACCTCACCGTTAACAGCCAATGCCTTTGACAGAACCAAAATACAATAAGTTTTCGGAGACAACTAGATTCTGAAGTTGAAACTTAGGTCATTGGAACCATTAATTGTTTAATAGGTTACAGGAATGACTTGAAATATAACAAAGTAATCAGGCAGTGATAATATCTATATAGTGGGAAGTTTACTACTAGCATGAGTAATTCTGGTGGGTCAACGACCTGAAATCTAAAATAGCACCGATCTTGCCACCCTCAACTCCTCTTTAAACCACAAGGAAGGTTCAGACACCACTATTGTAGACAAATTCATTCCAAAGCTAAGATACATACAACGGAGAGAAAAACCACGACTTAAACTAAATATTCTCTGAGTTAGTGTAGATGATGAAGGCATAGTAGGCCTATCATTTAAAGATTATCACCCAAAGTTTTTTGTTTTAATTTTATTTTTAATATAAAAATTACAAGCGACAATACATTCCTGTCTCAAATTCTACTATGGACTTTATGAGCGGAGTAAACCTATGACCTTTGACCCATTCCTGCACGACCTTCCACTTCTGAAGGATGTTTTATCTTATCATCACCATAAACGACGACAACATAGATAAAACTCTAAGTACACATGTCAACCAGATAAACAACTCCACAACACTTACCTGTCTTGGCTCCACTTCTGCACTTTCCCATCTAACTAGCCTATCAACTGGTAACATTTTAGCACAGCGCCCTCATTCCCTCCTCCTTATCAGTTCATAGGGCTAGGTAGATGGGAAAGTACAATAGTAGAGATGAGCGCAGTAAATCAAGTGCTAAAAACTACTAGAATACATGAAAAACAAAGTACTCTCCAATCAGTGAGCCATGTTATTTATCAGTCAGCAAACTTGATAAGAATTCAAGGAAAAGGGAGATCATCTAAGCCCCAACTTTTCACAGAAACACATTACAGTGAATTACTTGAAAGGTTTAATAAACCAACCTTGATATTTTATGGTAATCTATCATAAACATTATTTATATCAATTGATGCTCCATTAGACAACACCAAATGCCTTTAATGTAAGCCACAGGCTAAAATTTCCAAAACAATACAAACATGTTTTTTCCCCTAAGAGATCAATTTTCATCCAGCAAGTGAATGGAAAACATTGCTATATATCTTTCAATGTTAGCAGTGATTTGCTACTCACGGTAACGTCAACTTTTGCACCCGCTGAGCATACGAGCAACATTCTGCAATGTCCATAAAAATCTAGACAACAAATCTATGTATGTATGATATCAGTATCAGACGGGGCAATACAAACAAAAAAGAGTCAAAAATAGGTTTAGATGGCTGCCTAGACCCAAACCACATCATTTAGGAAGTCACTTAGGCACCTAGTAGTATATACAGAGTACACAGAGGGAAGAGAGCTCCTGTAGTAAATAACAAAGTTCAGACTAAGTTCACAAGTCCAAGATGCAGCCCAAGTAAAACCACAGCTAAGTTAATGTTAGAGATTTCTTTAGTTACTTTGTGTCCATAAATTACCTGGATCAATCAATGAAACTAATAAATCATTCCTAAGAGAGAGAGAGAGAGAGACCAGCTAAAGGGGGAATGTGTGTTTGTAATCTGATTACAAAATAACCCTGTACAAAACAAGGTGAATTTGAACATCCATGTTAGCTATTTGACCGATGCTGGGATGTTTATACTCAGTGATAACATGCAAATCACATTTAAATAGTCTTTCCAGAACATTTCGTCTCCCTGGCTCAAACAATTCCATTGAAAACTGTTCGTTAATGTTATTACCACTGTACCTCTGAGCATAGTACTCTTAAAGCAGCATTTTGCGTCCTTTTCTATGGTTTTTCTCAACCACACTGATTCCACAATGCCATAACGACATACATAACTAGCTTATCTATTCAAATCTTACTTCAAATGGTGGCATAAAAGTCGAAAAAATTTACAACTTTCAACCTTTTTTTCTCGAAGATATTTTCCGTTGGGATCCAAATAAACCTCGCCCATAATATGAATATTTAAAAGCTACGACGTCATTGGCCAATACGTAATATAACACCATGCTTGATTTGTGTAGATTGTCTATGGTAGTTGTACCAGGGAGTTGTTAGAGTCCAGCTCGCTGGACGTGGAGGTCTGTTTAACCTCCATGGTTGTACCAAGTTACCAACTCGACGTTCTCAAATCTATTTTAGCAACGGCTCATAACTAAACCTGCATCTCTGATTGGTTGAATTCAAACTAGTAGGTTGGGGGAACTGTATGCGATAAATATTAAATGTGTAATTTGTCAGAGGACACTTTTCTCATTATCTGCAAATGTCCTTAATTACTCGCCAATTAACGCTTTTGGCAGGAAATATACTTGGCTAATATCTTAGTTTGCTGTTTTGTGATTGATATATGGACTTGTCAAAAAAGTGGAAAACGGGGACAAAACGTAAAATGCTGCTTTAAAACATTGGCTGGTTATATTGCATCTTGAACACCTTTCTGCAGAATATCTCCAAAGTTTCTTCCAAATCTCAAACAACGACCCTACTCGCTTACATAAATTTCACAATTTTTGACAACACCTCTGAGCAAGAAAAAAATTCTCCTTTCTGAGAATACTGGCATTCTGATATGAGATGGAATGCTTTGAGTGTCTGACACCATTGAACACTGTCATGACAAGAGGGATGTTTATGAACGAGAGGCAAACTTATTTCACTGACCGTAGTTTACAGTAATGTTTTGCAAATAATAATTTAATATACAAAGTACTAATAGATTAGAGTCCAGGACGGATGAGAATTTTAAAGAAACTTACAAATTTTGTGATTATTTGTTACTTTGTGGAGTTTTATGCAAGAAATATGTAATACAGCCATGATATTCAAACTTTTTTGTGCTTGGTGATCCCAATTTTCAGCTTGATCATCTTGAAAGCTAAGAAATTTCTGAAATTTCCTCTTTGTATCTTCTTTTTTTGGGGGGGGGGATGATTGGTGGTGAGGAAGGGATGAGGAGGGGAGGGATTGGCATTGTGATCTAGTTAAGTTACATAACCTGTTTTTGTCTGTTATGTAAATGAATGTATTGCTTTTGGTTCTGTTACATTTGGGGAGTGTGCTCTCATCAAGCCCTGCAGGGTTTTATAGCACACTTCTCTTTTCACGACTTATACTGTTAACATGATGACGTTCTGTAAACTGATTGTGTTTTTTTTTAATTATTAATGTGTTGTTATGAAAAGAAACAATAAATGATAAGGAAAAAAATGGAAAAAAAATGAAAAAATGCATAGGGCATGCTCGTAAAGGGAGAGTTAAATATTTTCAATGGCTGATTAAGAATTGACTTACATCATACTTTGTACTTCAGGCACAAAGGAAACTTTACTGTGGAGGTTTTTTGAATTACCGGCAGGACTCTCCTCATATCTTCTGTAAAGTCCATCTCTTCCCTGAAAGATACAAGTAAATAGGCCTGTTACTTAATAATCAATATGTTAATTGTATTTGGGTTGCATCCAAAAACAAGAGTTAATGATCCTTCCAGCGGTTACTTGCCATAATACAAAAAAACCTGCATTGATTAAAGGGAATTTCCAGTGACCGAAAGTTGATTGGTTAATTACAATGCTTACAATTATATCCTCATAGTATTCCGTATTGCAAATAAGACGGTATTATCCCAATGCATAATTTGGCAACAGCAAAGGGAATGATGTCATCACACCAATTCAGCTGAAAAAACGTTTTTGTTTCCTCTTTATTCACTTATTCACAGAGGAATATAATATTAGTACCACCAAAAAACTGCAGTGTTTTGATGAACAAGTTATAAAGCAAACATTCCAAACATATGATCACAATTTCAAGCAGGAATCAGCAATAAAAGATTATAAATAGGAAAGAAAAGCTATTGATGATGATGAATATCTAGTGTGATGACATCACAGGTCACTTACTGTGATCCATTCCCTGGAGGAATCAAGGGACATAAAATCAAGGGTTTAGGCAGTGAAAGTAGCCTACATTCAATCAACCGTGTCAAGATAGGATCCAGATACTGAGACGGGATAATCAACTGTGGAATATTTTTCCTCTCAATATAATTGTCATATTGTTTGCCAAGTCCACACTTGAATGCCGTAAAAACCCTAGTACAGCAACTTGTTAACAGGATTCAGCCACTAACATTTCAAGCATTGCAGGTGTTTTAACCAGTTTGTGTAACTGTTGACTATTTGCACATCTTTGTCCAAGTGATCATTTTTCAAATACAAGATAAGATACATTTTTGACCTTTGCTGACCTTTGACTTGAATAAAATCAATAAGGACCATTTACTTATGATTTCCCTGCTTGTTTACAAGTTTCATGCTTTGACCTCTACTGATCTCAATTGACCTTTGACCTCCATCAAAAGTTTAGTTATGATTCTATAGACATTGAGCTATTAAAGATTTTACATTTAAAACTTTGTTTACCTCAAACTACCATTGACTCCTACCAAAATGTTTTTGTATAAGTTTTGCTCACTTTTTACATTTTAAAGTGAATCTGTGCATTTTACAAAAGCAAATACATACAACTGTTCATTTTCAAAAAAAATGAACTTCGTTTAAGCTGCTAATCTGACGAACCATGCAATATGAGGCTTCACCAAGCTAATTTTGCCAAAACGTTTCATTAATTAAGAAATTAATGATCCAAAGTGTCAATAAATTTATCCACTGAAGACAGATATTATTCATGTATTCTGTTACACTGTTGGTCTTGATCTAAACAAGCCAATGAGAGAATGCACTATAATGCATATTCAGTACCATCGAAGCTCTTCTTGCTTGAAGAACAGCCGATCGTCGATGCAACTAGCAAAACCAGGCTTATGGTCACACATAATAATATCACAGACCTTCGATAATCTTGACAATCTCTCTCTTATTAGGCCTAACACTTAAACAGTAAATATAACTTATATAAGAACTAGGTCTCTGACTAGGCTACCAATAACATACTAAGACATAGGCCCTACTAGTACTAATAGTAATGGTTAGCTCTGAAAGTTCTAACTGACGTTCGATGAAGCTGATCCAAGGAACACTGACTTATCATCTTCATTGTATATTTCAATTCGGCAATAATCTCGCTTCAAAAGTCCTATGATATGAGAGTAGTTGTCCTGTGATATAAACCTAACGCATAGGAATATAATTCAGTCCAGAGGAAACAACCGGTATCACTAAGTACTACTACAGCCTACTACTATCTAACAGGATTAGTGTGTTGTATGTATATATGTACTGTATGCATACCTAACCAATGCATTACCATTATCAATACGGAAAACTGCTGACCGACCATGAGGCTATAAATATTAATACAGGCCATGAGGCGGTTACTTTTACGAGACTATTAAGCAACCACGAATGTGGGTGAAGCTTATGGATTACAACTTGACGTCGAGTGGCTTCCAATTCAACATTTTAACTCAACTTTAGAATCTAAACCTAACCTTGAGTAGTATGCAGTGTTACACAGGTGACATCATCAATGTTTAGTGTTGCATATTCATTACTAAACTTACATCTAGGCATGGTCTAGCTCTTATAATGGGAGCCGTTTCTTCAAAACTGTTTTCAAAATTTAACCCTTTTTACGCCATTTCCGTTAGTCTTAAATACTATCCAGGGTTTTTGTTAAGAAATGTAGTAGGTGGGTCAAATTGAAAAGTAGGCGGGACTGTCTGTACGCGGACATGGGGGAGGACTCTAAGGGGAGGGGGTGCCCCCCTCCCCTTTGCTGGAAAATTGCAATTTAAAAAGTCTCTAGATGCAAAATGGTGCAATATACAGCTGTTTGGTCAATGATATTGCCCCCTCCCAATCACCCCTTTCTTCTGTCCTATTTTTCACAAACAAAAGACAACCTCACGTTGAAGTTTCAATCACACCTGACCTGGTCGTGGGTATTTATTCCTCTCGATTTTTTTTTACTGAGCGACGCAAAGTAGCCGGGTCATGTACGTGCAGTAGACGGGTCATTTGATCCGGGTCCCGGCTACTACCGAAACCCCTGCTATCACTGTCATTTTCAGTCATTAAATGACATATTTAATCCATGAACAACACCCGTGGTACATTGAAAAATAAGGAAAAAACATAAGATCAAATATTATCTCATGTATTTCTTTTTGTGAAATGCACGTAATCACTTTAACCACTGTTTTCCTTAATTGACCGATGATCACTACCAAACTAGGGTTGTGCGGGATCCCGGTAGTCAAGTGAATCCTGGTATCCCGATCCCGGTATTGACTAATCCCGATCACAAAGCTATGTGTAAATACTACCAGTATTGGGAAACAACCGGTTATTACATTCGTTTCGGTATCATTCCCGGGAATCCCGGATATAATAAAAATATCTACGTGTTACTATTTGAAATTAAGAAAACAAAACACGATTTTTTCTGGTTTCTGTGTTCTTAGTTTGAATAATATCTGATCAATTAACGTACTGGCCTAGACCTATATATTAACGAATCAACTTTTCACGTAGTAATTTGCACCTAGGCTACACCAAATATCGAACGTTACTTGCGCTCAGCATGTTACGGGACCTCAAAGTTATTCTGAAATTTTCGTTATTTATTCTTCCTTCAAACGATGATTGTCAAGGTTCCCATGTACAAAATCTTACCCTTATGCATTTCACATCATTATGTTATAATAATTATAACGATTT
>JAIPMN010016037.1:0-10129 GCA_020650975.1 Apostichopus californicus
CTTAGTCGAGTGTAACCAATTAATCCAGTAGAAATAAATTATGATGGCCCCACCAATTACTAGAGGTACTTAAAACAATGTATTGGTATGGCAATCAGTCATGTAGCTGTTTACCTGTTGAAGCCGCAGCTTGCATGAAACGAGCTCATCATGATGCGAGCTCGTCATGAGCTTGTGACAGGCTTCATGATGAGCTCGTACGGTTTACCAATCAATTGTGCTAGAGGCATTAATTTTTTGTTTATTATGAGCTCACAAATTCCACACGAGCTCACAGACACTTGGTGGCAAGCTCACGTCAAGATGAGCTCGTTTATCTTGATGCGAGCTCGTGATGAGCTTGCGTTAGCCCGTGAACATACTGTCCATTCACATCTCTGTTGGGATTTTGTTGCTAGCTCGCCACAAGCTCGCCACGAGCTCGCCACGAGCTCGTCACGAGCTCGTCACGATCTAACAAGCTCATCAGGATGCGAGCTCGCCACGAGCTCCTTACGAGCCCGAGGCGAGCTCGAGACGAGCTCGTAAACGTTCCAATTACGTCCTCGTGACGAGCTCGTTGTGAGCTCGTCAAAAACGAGCTCGTCACAAGCTCGCCACGAGCTCGCCACGAGCTCGTCACGAGCTAACAAGCTCATCAGGATACGAGCTCGCCACGAGCTCGTTACGAGCCCAAGACGAGCTCACCACGAGCTCGCCACGAGCTCGAGACGAGCTCGTAAACGTTCCAATTACGTCCTCGTGACGAGCTCGTTGTGAGCTCGTCAAAAACGAGCTCGTCACGAGCTTAAATTTGTGTAAGGGTATACCAAACTCTACACCAAGATCAACACAGAGCTCTATATACATAGTCCTATAGAGTTGTTATTTATATACAGACTACACAGAGCTCTATGCAAAGTTCTATACAGAGCTCTATACAGTGATGCATATGGAACTCTATATATAGGCTTCCAGATACAGAGTTCTATGCGAAACTCTATACAGAGCGACTATACAGAGTTCATTTACAGAGCCCAACTATACAAACTTAGTTCTATACAAATCAGTATACAAAGTTCTTTAGGCCCTACACAATTGATTGAATTAGCTCTAGACTGCTGTAATCTATATATAGGTACATAGATAAATATCTATAGAAAAGCTCTATATACAGAGGCATATATGCAGACTTTCTATACAGAGCATTTATGCATATATATAGAGCTCTATATAAAGGTTCAAAACAGTGCTTTGTATATATAGAGCTGTATATATAGATCTCTTCATGTAGCATTATGCAGAGCATTCTCTCTCTCTCTATATATATATGTTTATATAAATACACAGATCTACCCATTCAGTTTATGCTCAATTTTGCACAGCCTTGTAGAGCTATGCAAAGCTAATACAGATAAGAGTTAAATATGTATATAGAGAGAGTAATGTATTCAGAGTTACACAAAGCTGTCTGTAATGTCTCCTTTGGTACACTAGCAGTCTATAATTTGATCTGTTTTTTCTACATGGAGCTATTATCTATGCAGAGCTCTCTGTATTTATATCTACATATACACAGATCTACTGTAAACCCATTTAGTTTATGCTCAATTTTGCACAGCCTTGTAGAGTAGCCTATAGTTTTATCTGTTTTTCCTTGAATATTTCTCACCTTCATGCATACACATATATAGCACTATATACTACTTGTACTAACGTTAATGCTATGCTGTAAAATGTAGCCTGCTGAAACTGTTTGTTAGAATTAGTCGAGTCCCTAAAGCTGGCCTCAATAACTACTTATCCTCCGCAAGAAACCTTAAAAAGAATCCATCCAATTTACTGAGGTACATAATATCAACAGACAAGTAGTACGAATAATGTAACACTTGTAAAGTAGATGTGTAGGCCTATATATCTTATATCGCAGTAACATAACCCAAGATTGGGAGGGGGATGCGGGGTGGCAGTAGCTAGCTAGGGCAGGGGGATGGAGAAATTTATCCCTATTTGTGGAAAACCAAGTTGATGTTCCAGGATTGAAAACTCTGTGAAAAACCCTTAGGTTACCTCCTTCAAGGTGTATTTCAGATGAAAAATTCACATTTGACTGATGAAATTTGCAATTTTGGTGAATCAACCTTTGCGTTCAATTCCTACGTACAGTATTTGAGATATTTACACGATATGAAGTTGACACGTTATGTACCCAAAGTGAACTTGAAAGCAAGCAGGGTATGATGTCATAGAAGCACACTGAAAAATAGCTTTTTATGTCCTCCAAAATTTACATCCAATTTCCTAAGTACTATAAATTTGGAATGTAATCTCAATGTGAACGACACTTCAATCACCGACGACGTATATTTAACTTCCCATCAACCTTCGGCTTTAAGATTAGCAAATCCAAATCTAGCAAATCCAAGATCAAAACAATAAAGTGAAAATTGTAGGGGAAAAAAAATAATTTTGTTGTCGGTGTGCAACTTTGAAATCACACCTATTTGTTCTTCAAGTTCACTCTGGGTATGATTTCTGTGAGAATGCAAATTTTTAGGAATTGCATGCCAATTTTTATTTGTTTAATAATTATAGACATTTATGTGTAATATGCTCCTGTTTCAGTCAAAATGTCCTCTAAATTATCCTTCCATGGTAGATCTAGAAGGATGCAGGGGCAGGGGGGGGGGGGAGGAAAGTGTGAGAAGTCCCTGGTGTGGGCTTTTGGAATACAATTATGAATGTAAAAACGCAGTTTGTTGAAAGTTGATGAGAAAAGCGTATTATAATTTGCAACCTGGCAAAAATGTAACTACATTTAACCATTTGATGCCTGTTTAATTAAACTCTGCAGACACCACCTGATGGGCACCAAATGAATTTTAACAACAGAAAGAAGATATATATTTGAGCCAATTATGTAAGATTATAGAACATGTATGCACATGTGACTGATGAGAAATGAAGGCAGATTTGTCTACTGAAAAAAATTACAACGTAAACAGTCAACTGTGCACCCTCAAACAAAGAGGCTGTCCACCCCCTCCCCTAAGACCTCCTTCCCCTCCCCCCCCACCCCTACATGTACAAAATTCATCCAAAATTGTAAAGGATGAAAATTCTACACCCAGGCTATACATTCTAGGTAAAAGGCCTATTAGTTTATGTATACCACTCCAAATTTTGAAAACCAGTTCATTTTCATTCTTTTCATCATCATGCTTAATGTAGGATAACGCCAAATATACCGAACACAAAGTAGGAATAAGTTGAATTTTTTTCATCTGTAAAAGGCCTTTTTAATAGGAAAAACAAAGAAAATCAACCACACCTGAACAAAAATAAACATGTCCACAACTTCCCATAGGAATTGCTGCCCAAGTTTTAATTAAGATTAAGCCTTTCTTTTCTTTTCTTTCGTTTTAATCTTTTCGTAACTTTTCAAGACCTGTTACTGACAAACATAGAAACCTTTTTCCTTAATTGATTTGTAATTAATATTCCATTTTAGCTTGTTATACACAAAAAAACAAAGGAGAAATCTGGACCGAATTCTATTTTTAAATCATTGGTAAACTAATTCACACATGAATACGTGCACATCTCCGAAGTAATCACTTAAACTGTAATCGAGAGTGTATATGGTACGAGAGAAGACGAACCAACGACAGATACGAGTCTCGATCAGGCCAAAGCGAAGTTTTACGTTGCCCCCGGTAACGAAGAAGTAGGTAGGCATGAAACATATAGCTTCTAAGAGCATATCGTCAGTGAGCACACTCAACGATATATTCATACATTCATAGAGTCAATGTCATTCTGTCGAAGTATACAATTCCAGTGTAAAGCATTACGTGTTGAAGACGCCATTGATGGTTTCCATGGAGACCTTTATTTTGTAGCTTGCAACATTTCCCCAAGTATGTTGATGCAAAAATTTACCTAAATTGTCTTGGTTAAAAATGTTTTTTTTTTTTTAAATAAGTGGGCAAACTTGTGTCTACATAGTGGGAGGCTAACTATCTTTATAAATATATTTTGTGTACATAATTGTATGTTTGCTATACCTTCCCTCCTCCCCCCACCCCACCCCCCTACCCCACTGATCCAAACCACACCCCATCTCCCCTATTGGGGAACCCTGTATAAACCAATAGTATGGCATTGCTCTTTATCATAGCTGTATGAACAAATAAATTGTAAATTAGTCAAACTTGGCTGTCCTGAAAAATGATATTGATACAACGAATAGCTTAATATCTGGGTATATCATAGCACTAATCTTTTTATTACGTCAGAATTTATTTAATACTATTTTTTATTATTGAGGTTCCTTTTCAATATTATATTATATTATATGACAAATTCAAACATTGAATTATTCCCAGCCCATTAAAATCCTTCATATTTTACCTTTTATATTGTATTTTCTGCTTAGTGCAAAAGTCTATGCATGCTTTCTCTTGCAATATGGATATATGTCTAAAAACAATTACCACTAATTTGTTGAAATCTTTCATAAGTTCATTGGATATCCATCCGTATAGTAAATCTCCTGATGGACTGAATATATTGCAATTCGAGAAGATTGCCCTTAAAGACGACCAAAAAAATTTGGAAACTGAACAAAACCCATCGAGCTTTCGGGTTGAATACCTCACTAGCGACTGAAATGTCACACACATGGTCGGTCTCTGTACTATGTGTGAAGTGTAAGGACGTTATGACAGGTGGGCCTTTATTGATTGACACATTGTCTGGATTTTGCATCTGTGTTATGCTGTTCAGTAAAATGCACAAAGACCTACAATGGTACACAATTAAGTTTTGGTAAGTTTATATGGTGTTAAATTGCGATTAATCAACTATAAAAAAATACAAAATTATAGTTATATTATAGGGAATTGTGGGAACATAATATATGGTACATAAATTATTTAAGCAAATTTCAGGAGACGGAATTAAATTTGCCTGAAGGTACAGAAACAGAGGCCTAAATGTTCACCCCTTCTTTGATCAATATATGCATCAGTTCCCACTGTATGAGAAGTGAAGTGAATTGCATATTTTCATTCCATTCTCTCATCTTGGGGGCCTGGGTGGGGAGGTGGGGAGAATTAGTTTCAACACATTAATTTAACATGTACAATGTTCATACTTTCTTTGATCAATATGCATGAGTTTTACATGAATATGCAATGAGTTCCTATATGACCACAGCCAATCCTCACGTGACAGTTACTTCTCAAGAGAACCGTTTTGTACACAGTTAAAAAAGTTGAGGTCTTGGTGGTGACTACATGAACATCATACCAAGTATTTAAGTGAATTGCATATACTTTATTCATTCTCTCATCTTGGGGGCCGGGAGGGGAGAATTAGTTTCAACAACGTTCATTAAACATGTGCAAACATTCATACTTTCTTTGATCAATATGAATGAGTTTCCATGAGTTCCAACATGCATATGCAGTTAGTTCCTATATGACTACATGAATATGCAATGAGTTTATATATGAAGTGAATTGCATATTTTTATTTATTATCTCGTTCTTGGGCGGGGGAAAGGCAGGGATAAGTTTCAACAACAGTTTTCCTTCCAACAGAAACAAAATAAACATTTATCCATATCTGATTCGATCGCCACAGGCATCGGGAGGATAGAAAAAAAAATCAAAAGAATATCATTTAACTACCTTTTTCTTCTAAAAACTTGAAGTTGTTCCGATATTATTAATTTGTTCATTGCCTTCATGTCACCTACCCTATCTTCTGCTTTCTACCTAAATTCACTGTATGCAGAGATGGATTAATTGGCTTTGATCACCTGTCAAAATAAATTTCCATGGTAACACGTTGAAATAATTTCTGCTTATTCCTTAACTGGAATTTAAGTTACTCATCTAACAAAACATCGACTATATCTTGTTACTTAAACATGCAACTGCATTTAGTATGGACTAATACTGACTCCATAAATCGATGTGAAACTAACATTTTACATTACAATGTAATTCTTGTTACACTGTATTTAATTTTGCACTGTATTTCACATTGCAACTGTATTTCACACTGCATTTTATATCACAGTATTTCTTGTATTTCTAACAGTATATTTCATGTTACAATGTATGTAATTTTGCACTGTATTTCATGTTATACTGTATTTCACGTTGGACTGTATTTCACGTCACTGTATTTCATATGTTACACTGTATTTCATTCATTTGCACTGTATTTTTATGTCAGGCACTACCACATAAAGTACCGTACATAGTGGTAAATTTACTTGTCCACAGACATCACCATGGTAACCATGCCAAAGCCAATGTTTTAAAACACCTATATAATAATCTCCATTAAGGATGAAATTTACATACTGCAGCCATTAGTCAAAAACATTAAGAAACAAACTGTATCAAACATTGAGAAAGCCTGGCTCTTTTATTTACCCGAGCATTGCACAGCTTTGGGAGTGTATTACACTCTCGAAAGCTCATAAACCAGGGTTTTTTTAATCCACGTCGCAATCTCTCCGCTCCATGGAGTCGACGTCTATCGTAAGGATGATGTCCACCGTGTGATACGAGACGGGATCACATGTGTGATTAATGCAAATCATGTAAGGGATAGTCGAGACCAGGTGCATTCGGTGTCAACGCATTCTCGTCCTCCGACCGTTATTAGATTACGTCGCAGTTCGCTGGCGTTTTCATCGCCGCTATGTACACACCTTTACAAATTAACCAGCTGTGATGTATCTAAGGTGCCGTGATTGACAATCGAGGAGATATAGAGAATCGTTAAATAAATAAAGTGAACTAGCTGCCAATCATATTAGTTCCTGATATTCGCAGGGGTGTACGCGAGTAACGGACGACGATTTAGATCGGGTTTCTAATGTTAGTGAGCTTGCAACATCAGTGTAAACAAATCTTTTAATTTGATCAATAGACCATACATCATTCTTTCTCCTATCTCAATAGAGACTGTGACCCAGTGCATGATGGGTAAAAAATGCTTTGATATCTAAACTTATCAATGGAGCCGAACCTTAATTAATACATCAGTTAACCGAGACTCGATCGTACGGTAGCTCAACTCCACCATAGACGACAGACTGACGCATCATCTAGGAATTTTTACCTTGGATGAAAATTAAATATGATTCAAGATGATGTTGGTTTTGTCTTATCCATCTTTTCAGCTAGCTCAGGTCATCATGAGACAAATGCATAATCATATTTGTTAAGTTGAATTATAAAGACCACACACTGTACACACCCCCACCTTATCATAACTGAGGTTACACACTGCAGTATATATAGCCATTGCCTTCCCAATCATAAGGTCCCCAGTTCGAGTCACTCCAAGATTAATGTATGTCTAATTACAGAGTTGTTGACAATTGACAATTCATAATCATGGACGTTAAATATGAATGTAAGAGACTGACTTCGGTCAGCTTGCGGCTTTGATAAGCCAATGAGGCTTCTCCATACATAAATAGTAAAATTGTTTGTACATACATATATAGCATTTATCAATAGAGCATAGGTTTTCATCCATGTTTGTTTGGGGAAGAAGCTCAGACTACATTTCCACCCTTGTTTTGCTATAGGGAAATTGAATCATAAGCCAACATGTTATAAAGTTTCTGAAAGCAAAACAGATTTCATGAAACAAAATCTCTTCTCCATTGTATAGTAATAAACTAGATATGATATGAACAAAAATTGCATGTCAAATTTCCAGAGGGATCTAACTTTTCTTGAAATTGGAACGGTGTCCCCACGACCACGGGTAAGGAATTTCAACTAGTAAGTAAGTTTAAAGGGGCTCATGCATAGCAGTTATGCTTTCGAATGGAATTAAATTTCTACGGTGAGCCTGGGAAATCACATGAGGGTTGAAGGAATGTGGACACCTCTTGTATCTCAATGAATCACTGTATTATAATTTTCTGATATATATTGTTTAATTACTGGGGAATTAAAACAAAAGAAAAAGAATTGTGATGATAATAAACCCCACTCAAGTCTAAATTTGAATTAATAATTTATACAAAATTAATTATACTTACGACCTCTATTGAGAGGTCACCGTGAGTTAACTACCAAAACTGTACATTCAATGCAATGCAAGGTGAGACAAATTGCATTATACTCCCCTCCCCTATCCCTCCCTTTCTTCCTAACGAACCCCGCGCCCCCTGCCCCCCCACCCAACATCCCTTTCGGAGATACTGAAAAATCGGTCTGGATTTGGTGTTTGTGTGGGCTACATGGACACATACTTAAAGATATATGCCATGTTATAATTTTCATTCAGCCTCTGAAGAAGATCCTGCTAGGATCGAAACATCAGGCCCTCTTACTTTTATAATGGACACATACTTAAACATATGCAATGCTATAACTTTCATTTAGCCTCTGAAGAAGATCCTGCTAGGATCGAAACGTCAGGCCCTCTAACTTTTACACCTTTTATAATTTTGTGATGAATCGAGACAACATGACACGCAGGTGTGAAATTGGTCTATATGATGAAGAAACCTCTCTTTATAGTAGTCTGCATGAACAAGGGCAAAAAAGGATTGGAGGGGGCTTGAGCTTAATTGACTGGGACCATAGAAAAAAACATGTAAATTTAATCTTTGTACCGGCCACTCTCAAGACAATTTACTGGTAATATTCTTGCATGAAAAGAGTTAATTTGTTTCTACATTCCCATTACACGTTTAAGATTCATCTTCAGATTTTAATCTAGCCCGGCTCTTAAAATTTGTTCGGGTTACGTATCAGTTTTTCTGAACCGAAACGTTAGAATGTGTCGAGAAGCTCTCGTGGATTCATATCTCCCTGCGAGTTTAAATCATTTCTTTTCTTAGACAGGAATGGATCGGCTTACAACCAGAAATATTTGAAGAAAAAAAAAAAAAGAGGAAAAAAACAAATCAAAATCCATAGCTATACCGAAATTATGTTTAGAGGCAAAATTGATATTATTTTTAGCTCGATTAGAAAGAAAAGAAGAGAAATTGAGAACTTATTGATATTTTGTCGAGGCCGTATAGGTTAAGTGCCGATAGAAAGCCGACGCAGCTAAAATGTCTCGCATTATGAGATAAATTCTATCTCACTGTGGCAAAAGGATTTTTCCTGTATTTCACTCACTCACTCTCCGACGATTGTTCAAGGATAGTGAAATAGTCCATACGTTGAGTCAAACAAACTTTATTACAGAGGAAAAATAAATGACATTTAGTGAACGATTCAAATACTCATGAAAGGTACTTTCAGTAACTTTTGGGATAATGTCCAGTTCATAAATAGAAACTTTCAAATATTCCCCCCTCCCCTTCCTCTCTCCCAAAAGAAATAATGTGTCATTATTAAAGGCAAGTGTTGCAATTTGCACTACAAAAACAACATATGACCCTCCCCTCCCCTTCCCCCCCCCCCGTCACAACGAGCAGTATGAATATCATGTTCTTATCAGATCATGGTTAGGAACTGTCTGTACTGTCAATACCAATGCTTTGAAGCATGATATGGGAGGACAGTTTAGAGAAAATTGTCCCAACTGGCTGAACAAATTTATCAGGTCATGCATATTCATACAACACATTTATCAGGTCATACATATTCAAACAATAATTCCTTCAGTACCATTAATTATAACAACAACAACAAACAATAACAACAAATCATGATCACTTACATTTTGGAGAGAGAAAAAACTCAGAAGAGCCCATAAGTTACTTTTTCATTTGGCGCATAAAATTACATTTTTTTTATCTCCTGCCATTGCTAATACATTGCAGTGTCTATAACACCAAGCTATCATATTATTTACCTATAGGCTGTTTTGTTTTTTTGGCATATAGCTTTTGTACACATTGACTTGATATATGTTTTTTTGCATAATCACATAAGTCAACCAATTTTTTCTTTGAATTCCCACAGGGCAAAAACCTGAATAAAAGTTCCAAAAGCAATAACTTTGATATGGAGGAACCTAGTCACAGGGTTATTCTGGGCATTGTTTTACAATTGGACAATATTGCTTAAAAGAATAGAATGGACATGGAAAGTAGAAAAGATGTTAACAGCACCGTAGGGTTTTCTTCAAAGAGTGGGGATGGGGG
>JAIPMN010016039.1:0-12313 GCA_020650975.1 Apostichopus californicus
TGCCCGAATATTTCCGTTAAACACCACCGTAAGCGCAGCTCATCTGGGCTACCACGCTTTTTGCACTATCAAAATTTTTTCTCACTAGTCAACTGTATATACCTGGACATCCTCGACATGAGTGTATATAAGAAACATTTTCTTTTTCATGGATGGTGGGGGCAGTAGCGGAGCGTCCATACAGTCAGGGGGGGCGGATGCCCCCCTGACGGACTCAAATGGACTGCTGGCGCCCTTTTCAGCTTTTTACCACTTTTTACTTATTTGCGATTATTGACTTTTTATTGCGCTCTCATCTACATATTGACATTTGCCAAAAAAAATCTTGTACGCTACGCGCCAACCTATGGTGGCGCTCCGCTTAGATATTGTCTTCAAAAGTCACAAAGTAGGATTAATATTCGGCATAACTTCTAATAGGGTTGTGAATGAGTGGAACGGTTTGCCTAAGAAAGTTTTACTTGCAAGTAGTGTCAATGGGTTTAAGAATGCTTTGGACAAGCACTTTAATTCATTGTAATCGGGTCTGAGTGTTTGTGTCTTAAGTTTTTTTTCCCTCTCCTATAGGGTCCTTGATGGGGACTTGAGTGTCCCTTCTGATTTTTTTTCTACTAAACTAAACTATACTATGGAACTGGTCCATTTAAAAAATAACAGTGATGGGTGATGTGCATAACCTTCAACTCTCAGTAGTAGTATCCATTGGTGCAAAGAATAACTAAGACAGACACAAAAACAACTCAAAACGAGTATCCTAAATCTCTTTACTTGTTGCAGTCTTTATTTTGCATTATCTTGTTATTCAATCATAGTAAGAACTCCATGTAAAGGAGAAACAACCATGATTAGCAACTCGTGGAGACATATCTGAAGAACATATTCCCTTCAATAGTTAGGAATACTTTAAAATTTTATCCAGAAGATAAAAGTGCATGGTTTTAACAAAATCTTAAAGACTTCAACAAGTCTAAAAATGACATCACCAAGCCATCACTTTATTGTGTATCTTGATGACTTTACATTACTTAGATCATTAAGTGTGCATTTTCTGTGGATTTTTCCAATACTGATTCTTAATGTCCTTTACAACAATAGTATCACATGCTAAAATTCTACGTCTCATTTAAACATGTGTTTTATAACAAATATGCTCTTGCTAATATCCATTGCTGTATAGAAAAGAGATCAAAAGCACAAAAAAAAACCCAGACATCACATCTTCTTCCGTTGTTGCTGCAGGAAACATCTTTTCAAAGCAATCTCATTTAACTGTCATTGGCAACCAGCGACGTAGCCAGGAATTTGAAAGGTGGGAGCACTTTTTGCGATTGATATGGGGGAGGGGTCTAAGGGGAGGGGGTGCCCCCTTATTTTGAACAATTGAAGGTCCTTAGGTGCGATCTGGTGCAATGTTTTGCCAGTTTCATCATTATCATATGATATCATATTATCAGCAGATTTTGTTACATGTTCTTTTACATACTGTAATATATCAGAAAGACAAACATAGTGCTCTTTTACAATTTTTCCAAGAAGGATAATTCTTGTTTATTGTCCAATGTCTGGACTTTAATACATTTGACGAACTTAACTGATGGACAATATAAACTTTCATATTTTGTAAGACAGCAAGATGTGCAGTGGCCTAAACACATATATATCGTTATCGCAGTGTATTAGCACTGTAAAAATTATTTATAGGAAGTGTGTATCACGTACGATTGCTAGCTTAGCTTCATAACATGCTGTTCGTGCAACAACTTAGGACGAGTCATAGAAAGGATGAGAACGCACGTTGTCGTCGTCGTTGAGCATACGGTTCGTGACATTCCATCGAGTGAGGTTAGGTAGGCAATATGTATTTTATTACGCAGTGGCCAACTGTAGGCTTGGATTAGGCTATAGGCTAAATTGAGCTGATTGCCAACAAAGTACTGTAAGTAGCTGAACCAGTAGGCCTGAATGTTACTACGATTATAATCGAGTAAACGGAGCTGACGAGTATTCAAGATCAAAAGAGCACTGATAAAATACCATGCTAAAAAAACAACAGTTTTTAAACATTTTTGTTGAGACTGAAAGGGGTGAGCAGTCGCTCCCCCTGCTCCCCCCTGGCTACGTCCCTGTTGGCAACACAGGTTTTTCTGAAGGAATATGAAGCATAAAGAATATTTCTTGACAGAGCTATTAGACTGTAGTAAATACTGGAATTTCCACTTGCAATTTATTCTGACCAGAGAAGCCAACATTATCACAGACTTTAAGGAGCATTCCCGAAATTTCCTCAATTCTGAGTTTCTTGAATAGATAAAAATAGATACATGGAAGATGATCTTCACTCGATATTTTCTACCTTTATGACTACAAAAAGAAAAGGCTGTCAAAAGTCACCCACTAAAAAACCAAAGTTTCAGGCACTTATTGTCCATGTCATTACACGTTGTGAAGCTACTTTTAGTTGTCAAAACAAAGTGGTTTCCATGGCATCAATCATCCAGTATACTGTCCAGCCAATCGTCTAGACTCTCGGTGGTCTGTACATCTGAAGAACCCACCGATGAATTCTGAGCGGGCCTAGCCAAAACTGTAAACGGAACCGAGACAAATAATACATGAGATGTGATACACTGTCTGAATGTCACTGTTTGAGGTTCCTGTTCGGAACGATTAACGCATGTCAATGATACTGTGCTATTTAAAGCAGTTCATTACTTATTCATAATCATATTTCACTCTTTGCCAAATACATTAAAATCATAAGGGGCACATGCACAGTCTCACAACCCCCCCCCCCGCACCCTCAATCCCAAAGGTGTAAACCCCGGCAAACATTGGTTCCCAATACCTGAGGACACATTCTAATGTTAAATGAAACTCAAGGACATTCTAACTGAAGCAACTGTACGTAAGAAGTTGTCTTCACACTTTGTTCACACAATTCACAAGTCATACCTCAAATATCCACTCCATGACGATATGCTATACTTTGTTTTGATGGTTATAGATTTTATTCATGTGATATTTGGAGATCCCACTGTTAAATGATGCAGTCAGCTGTCAGTCTCACAGTAAAACTGTGAGGGTTGGCAGGTTATAACAATATATTTTAAAATAATATATTTTACTTAAATTTATTTAGAAATTCGACATCATGTGCTAGTAGATTAGGGCAAAAACATTGATGCTTTTGATTATAACTTGAAAGACAAAACTGCCATTGCTGTATTTTAGATCCTCCTGCAAGCAGGAACTCGCGAAAAAGCCTCATTGGCTTATCAAAGCGGCAAGCTGACCGAAGTCAGTCTCTTACATTCATATTTAACGTCCATGACTATGAATTGTCAATTGTCAACAACTCTGTAACATTATGGCTCATCGACATTTCATCAAAAGGAAGGTTTACACTGTTGTGACCATGAATAGAATCAAAATCGTTTTCAATCTTCAACGAGTATTCTTCAATAAACTCTCCCTTTTCCACATCACAAATTTTAATTTTTGGAAAGTGTGAGTAACTTATCATACCATTGGTTTTACCCTCCAGTGTGCTCTCATTGTGAAGGCTTAAAGGTGCTAATGTTCCTTCCTGCAGTCTTGACATTTCTAAGAAAACAATCAGAGATATTTCATTAATGGCTAGAGTGTTACGACAAAACAGCTGAACAACCATTTAACATGTGAAGCGTCTTCAAACAGGGAGATATATGAAATAATGAAATCTAACAACAGTCATCCTGCAGATGACATAACAAGATGCAGCAAAACATTGGTCATATCTTTTTCTTAAAAAAGTCTAATTGAAAGAATTCAAGCTGTTTCTCCACAGTCAGCCCACAAACACAGTGCACATGAATACCTTTAACTTAAGTAACTTTCAACCTTCATCAAAAACACTAGGGTCCTTTCACTCTCTAAAGGGTAGTTGGGGTGAACGGTAATCTCAGAGTTACTGGGTTTACCAGGTGTTAATGGGTAACTTGCTAAATCCTTGACTTTGTTCTTTGGACTAATATGCTAAGTGGAATACTTTCTATTATAAGTACCTTCTATTTCATCTTTCAACTTTGATTGGTGGCTGTTGCTCCCTACTACTGGAGACCCCAACGAGAGCAAGAAATCTAATTCATCATCCTCTGAGTGTTTTGCGGAACTTTCTCCTGGGTTCGATAAAGAATTTGATGGTAGCTTATCACTGTTGACACCTTTCTGATGCACCTCCTCTTCTGCCTCTCTCTCCTGGACAAGCGAAGATGCCTCAAGCCTCGATTTCGACGCTGCGTTTGGATCTAAGTCCGCTTGCATTGATTGCTGTAATACTGATCTATCAGTTTGAGACCTCGCTAAAATGTCTTCCAACTCATTATCAGATGTGGATGTCTCTTCTCGTTTACTCATAGATGGAATACCCTGCTGAACCGTTGTATTTATTTGGTTACTGGGAAAAGTATTTGATGTTGTAGCATCTTGATCCAAGATTTCTAACATTTCCATCTGTTGATCAAAATGAAAAAAACTTGAAAATGTATACATAGAAGAGAATCTAATATTTTTGTAAATTTTACCAAACATTGATCATCTCAAACAAACAGTATTGTATAATAACGACTAAAGTAGACACAAATACATTACGGAGCATCAGATGATGTTATATAACAATAACATACTGTCTAGTGGTATAGAGACTCTGCCATCAAACTATATTCACATTTTTTACAAAAATGAAATCATAAGGCTGTTATAAGTCTCTACGTGTCAACTAGGTGATTTTTGTCCTTCAAAGGAACAGAAAAATATTAGTATCACATACTAAAATAACCAAAGTTGATATTGTACGATTCAACTTAACCTTTGTAATAAACAGACATATAAACAGTAAACTGGTTACAGACTACAGAACAGATAAGATTAGTATAAAGGGAAAAAAAACAACACAATCAGCTCAACATAGGTAATATTTCAGAGGTTGAAGAAGTCAAAGAAATTTCCTTTCAAGCAATGACTGAGTGAGGGAAATTTTCTTCATTAAAAGAAATGAGGAAAATCATCGATAAAATAGATATATATATATTATATATATTAAATCTTACACAGCTAGGTCTTGTAATGTTGCACATGGTTTATACCAATGATTAATACTTAGAAAATGTTAGACAAGGTGAATCCATGATAGGCAACGACATATAATACTTTGATGATACTTAATTGAGGAAAACTATTATCATAATCCAACGACATCGAAGATTGACTGGCACTATCATTTCATAAAACTTACATCAAATACAGTCCTTGGGATTTCTAACCTCTCTGGCAGGGAAATAGTCTGAAGTTTGTCGGCCAATTCATTGCAATCAAACGAGAACAGACTTGTAGAGCCCTCCTGAGAATAAAAGAATGACACAAAAATAGTTTTTCATTTTCCCAAATTATTCACTTTTTTTCGTACCTGTCCATCTGTAGTGACCATATTATACTGGTCAACTTTGTTTGTTTACTTACCCCCTCTAATAAGCCTCTGGCTAGAGTAATCCAGATTGCATTGATGGAATTATTCATCAGTAGCACTTTGTATAGTTTCTATACACATGCTAATTAGGTTACCATTGAAAGTACATATGTGGCCACCCGTTCTAGGAACCCGGTGACTAGAGGACTTGTGAATAAAACCCCGTTGGAATTACCCTCCTCTGTGGAACAGTCCAGTCACCGGGAATTATTTTTTAATTTTAATTTTTTTCTTAGCTTTAGGGTTCATCCCGGCAGGGTGGGCTTGCCAGATCTGGGGCAACCTCTCTTTATTTTTTCCTACTTAGCTCCTTTCTCTCTTGAAGCTACCAATATTTGTACTGCTTGTCTTCAACCTAATCTGTTACTCTAAATTGCTCAATTGTCTGTTTTCCATAATCCAATTTATTCTAAATTGAAGTTCCAATTTACCTGCAGGAGCTCGAACATGTATGCCACTCTGACCATGCACTCATTCTCTTCTCCTCATGGTCTGCAGACAGTTAAGATACTGATAACAGTTATAACTTATACATATCTTTTACCTTTATAGACATTGCAGTTACTCAGGGCATGTTCACCCTGTGTTTATCTCATTAAGAGAGTGGTTATAGGACAGGGTGGATACTACATTCATAGTTGTATTGCCTTACCCATTAGGAGTAATTGCGTGTCTAGTCTGCATCATATTTATTTGGTAGATCTACCTCATGCTAGCGCTATATTTATAGTTGCAAGGGATATTTTGACCATATACAGCTCACACATCTAGGCCATTTACTGGAGAGTTGAACCAGTCAATTGAATAGTCAGAGAGGCGACTGGGTCGTCGGAGGATCATTTAGAACATAGTTGTCGAGTGTAAGTATAACTTAAAATTATATTTAACCTCTTCATTGGTGATCCCGACGTGATCCTTCGGCTATCTATTACTTTTCTGCATCTATTTCATTACTATTGCCTACTGTTATATTGCTAAGTTAGGTTTACGCACTTAGCCTAACCATTTTTTACAATACATACATTGTACTGTCGCTGTGACGTTGTTATTACCGTACAATTTATTAAGCAGTGATACATTTACTAAACTTAAAGTCTGTTCTTGAGCTTGTTACATCTGTTAACATTATAGTCACTCATTTAGGACTGTAGTTGTTACATTTACATTTTCATATAAATTCATTTTCATATAAATTGTTGCATTTTCTGCTGTACTACATTTCCTTACACTATAGTATCATCATGTCTTTAGATGAAACTAAGGAAACTAACTTAGCCACAGTTAGTCCTAAGCTGCCACCCTACTGGCCAGATGATCCTGTTAAACATAGCACAAGAGGTGAGAGATTATTACTAGCCCCGCCTACGACTACACCTTTTGACACACTTAAGGCTGAGCTAATTAAACGTGCACCTGCCTCACAACAAAAGCACCTGCATCAACTGCTAATATCGGAAGAAGTGATCGCAAGCCATCACAATTACTAAGGCACATGCGACAACTCCTAGGTGACAGTACTCTAGAATTATTAGTATTTTTAGACAGCTATTTGTACAGAGGCAGCCTACAAATGCACAGCTTATTCTAGCACCATCACAAGATACTGTCACCCTAGAGCAATTAGCCACTAGTGGTTTAGTTGAAAGATAGTACAGAAACACAGTGATAATTACAACACGCAACATGGTGGAAAGTGGACCATACAGAACCTTAAATTGTTCCTTCAGAGCACTTAGAGGCAGAGAGGTCACAAGTAAGCTTTTTGGACATTAACTGGCTTATTGCTCATTCACTGAGAGCTGTAGCCGGTGTGATGACCAATGACAAACATTTGCTTCGAATGTCAACTACCACTTTGATATTAAATATTTACACTGCTCTTGGTGCAAAGGTGTAAATTGTGGTATGAATCCTGTTTTAAGTTCCACTGAGTTTAAGCATTGTTTCCAACACTACCATCTCCATCCAATGCAAACCTTTGGAGAGAAGTCCAGTGGATGTGTTATTAGTTGCAGCATTCCTTTACTGTTTCTAATAGAGACAAGATGAATTTACCTGTTGGGTGGTGTCCTCATCCACTGAGAGCTGTAGCCGGTGTGATGACCAATGACAAACATTTGCTTCGAATGTCAACTACCACTTTGATATTAAATATTTACACTGCTCTTGGTGCAAAGGTGTAAATTGTGGTATGAATCCTGTTTTAAGTTCCACTGAGTTTAAGCATTGTTTCCAACACTACCATCTCCATCCAATGCAAACCTTTGGAGAGAAGTCCAGTGGATGTGTTATTAGTTGCAGCATTCCTTTACTGTTTCTAATAGAGACAAGATGAATTTACCTGTTGGGTGGTGTCCTCATCCAGAGTCTCTTCATCCTTAAATCTGAATTGGGATCCCGCTGCCAAAACAACCAAAGTCAAACTATTAATACTGATAAGCGTATGTGTTAGTGTATTATAGACTGTGATATATATATATACATTGATTATGTTAATATGTACTCATCTGCTATTCAAAACAGCTTTTCTAGTTCCGGACGTCATAACATATTTTCCAAACCGGATCACATTAATACACTCATCTAGATTTTTTTCACAAAGGTTAGGGAGCAAGCAATTAAAGAACTTGATTCAATTCTCAACATTTTGTGGTCTGAAAACATTTCATAGTGGTATAGCAAACACAGTTGAAAAAAACTACATGAACATTTACTGGCTAGTCTAGCTAATGAGCTCCAAGGAAATTTCAATATAAAACAGCATCAAAAGACTCATCAAAATCATCTCAAATAGCTGCTATAAAATGAACACCTCTTCTTTCATGCTTTTTAAAGTTAAGATAAAGAATCTGACATTGCAAAGGCTCTTTCAAAACTATCCTACAATGAACTTTCACTACATACAAATTAAAGATTTCAAAGAACAGGGATCACATGCAATCCATCACACACATTCAATACATATGTAGTATGTACAATGATAACAATACTTAACATTGAAGTCATATTATTAGAATGGGGGATCTCCGGTCATGCTCTAAATCAACAGAGGGCGCTGTCATTTTCATCCTCTCTATACCCACGAAACTTGAGAAGCTGCAGTCTCTGAAATCACCGAGATCTCCTTTGAGGAATACTGACGAATACTTTCTGGGCAAAGTACCTACACATTCCCTAATTCACACATACTGTGACATATTCAAAACTGATATATGGTTTGTACCCTTCATAACTAACTCATTCTAGAAATGAATTGAAATCATTCGTGTGGCAACTTTACACACGTCTGGTTGTCAATACAATCAGAGAGCTTCTTTGAGGTATTTTCAGTCATGTCGGCTGAACTAATTTAAGCTTTGAGAGTCAGTAAAATAGAATCCAAGTCTCTAAATTGAAATATACCTGCCTCGTAACTCTTGAAGACGAGTTGTTTTTAAATTTTTCCTCAACTAGCAGATAGACTGAGATATATCTTACAGTTCTATACAAATCTTTGGAGATAAGATAAATAAGATCTAGATAAAACGCACTCAGGCCCAGAGCGGTATCTAGGGCACTGTTAGAACAAATATGAGAGCGCCCTTGAAGATCAGCGCTGAAGATCTCCATTGTACAGTTACTCACATACTCACAAGTATATATCACACCTGTAAAGAGTATTGAATAGCCCTTCACTAGCAAAGTTGGACAGGTTGCTACACAAAGTACACAAGATGCTACACTATCATAATGATGACTGGCAGTTTTGAATTTAGTGTTGTTTCACCATTTCATGGGCAACAAAGGAAGGTTTTCAACCTCTCTGAACAGTAAGTAAGAACTTAAGTATGATTCCTTGCTGAAGCTATGTTCTATTCAAGCTAACCAACAGCATCAAACCTACCTGTTTGGGTGAGTAGTAACATAAAATCTGCCCCACGGTGATGAACTATCTCCTGATCTCCTGGAAGCTCATCGTACTGTTGCCAATTGCTTTCAATTTGTCTCCGAGAAAAGGAAGTTACGTTCTGAATAAAAAATAAAAAAGCACATTCAATTAAGACGGAGAGAGAGATTGAAAAGTATTAGTTAAACAGAATTACTGCACTGTAAGTAGATGAATATCTTACTGATAAATTTGTGTACCGACTTTGTGAATTTTTTGGACTATATAAATCAAAGTGGCTATTCTTACGATGAGTCGTAAGAATAATTGCCGATTACGCATGCGCAGTTGCTATTTTACAACCAGGAGTACTATTTTTACGACTATGAGTAACAATAATTTCCAGTTAGGGTTAGGAATAGGATTAGGTTTAGGGGTTAGGTTTAGGGTTAGGGTTACCCCTACTACACGCACAGTTGCTTTATTTGCTTTACTGCGCAAGAATTCGCCGATGTCGTAAGAATAGTTTATAGATAATTGTTACGACTAGTCGTAAGAATAGCCACGGCCTATATAAATCCAGCAAAAACCTATAATGAAAATATGTTAAGATGTTTTTAATTATGGCCTTCAGTTCCCACTGTTTTAAGTATACCCGAGGTACTTAAGTTGCTCTGTCAGAACCCAAAAGGGAGGACAGATTAACGACGGGCTCTAAACTTTTTTGAAATTGTTATTTTGGCATTTTACCACCAACTCAACGGGTGAAAATACAATTTCCAGAGCAATTGGCCTGGAGGATATGTCACTTATCAAGGACAAGTAAAATAATTTTGGGCCTAATTTTAGAATCCGTACCATATGAATGGGAAAGCTTACTAGGGGCTAGGAATTAGGGTTAGGAATTAGGGTTAGGAAGTAGGGTTAGGAAGTAGGGTTAGGAATTAGGGTTAGGAAGTAGGGTTAGGGGTTAGGAATGGTACGGATTCTAAATTAGTACCTAATTTTGGTTCATACTATTCTTTTCAAATCCTCAGTACTAGTACCACAGCCACTCATAATAGGTTGGCCATATAGTATGACTATGTAATTTGTAAGGTATAGGTAGCATGGACACTGACAATTTCGGACACCTAAGCCTTAAAACACCCCAAAACTATATCTTCTGGTATAAATCACCTCAAAATATACTTGATATGGTGGGAGAAGTGTGTTATATTAAGATACACGGCCAAACTTTCTTTCCTGCAAACTGTTTTCACGTTGTAAAAAAGAAGATTCTTCGTGATTGTGGAACTGGTATTTCTTTGCTAGAGTATTGCTAATTTTCGGACACACAGTCCCACAGTGTGGCGCTGGTGATAAAATTGGTGGCGCAGTTGCTCTTTCAGTAATTATAACAGACTTCATAGATCTCCGTCATTTTATTGGCAAATATGTAAGTATTTACTTGCACACGGGTCATTTCGTACTTTTTGGTGAAATTTGGCTCTTCCTGTAGGTTGTCATGGTGAAATCGTGCATTTCTTAGGGGTGTCCGAAATTGGCAGTGTTCCGAAATTAGCAATACTGACTATATAGGTTAATTACTGCGTGGCTAACGTTGTATGACTAGCTAGCTCATTGGCAGCGAAATAATACGATACAGCTTGTATAGACATGTGAACATAATTACTCACATCTTTATCTTCAGTTAAATTGCTGTTCAAGGATAATTCATTTCTACTTGAGCCCTCGAACTGCTTTGATTCGCCAATATTATCAACCCTAACGCTATTTTCCGATGTATTGCCACTGGTCCTAGCTTTGCTGCGTGGTTGTGAGTTTGTATTGGTAGTGTCGTTGGACGTGTTCCCACTTTTCTTATTTTTCTGAGCTGTTTTCTTGGCGTATGCTGCATGTTGCTTTTTCTTGTGTTTATCTGGTCTCATTTTCCAGGATTAATAGTCGTTTCTTTACAGTACAATTTACACTTTAACATGTGCCCTCACTGAGTTACTGCAGAAGTTTTTCGTAGTCACCGCTAAAATTATATTGTTATTATTGAAAAAAACGACTGGATGTGAGTCTACTACATTTCGCAATGTTATTAGAGCCAGGTGCAGTTATTTCAAAACAAAATAAATCCCCGTCAAGGCAATCGTCCGGAGAGAAGAATCCCTGCCGATATTAAAGTGTTTTGCCGTTCCTTCTCTTTGATAACAGTCTCAATTTGTATCACTGTTCAGTGTCACTTAGTTCTCTCTTCGAACAAGGATAGTAAAATGTGAGTAACTTTCATTACACAATCTGAACAATTCCCATTTGAACAAAACCCAATTTGCTGGTCGGTTTAAAGAGCTAGGATTCGGCTTGCATTAATTAGTCGTAGGCAAGGCTCAGTCAACGTTATGCATATGTAACCGTACATGTACTAGGCCCTATGTAGCATTTATCTTTCAGAACTAAGTTACAAACGGTAGCCTCTCGATAGTAAGAGCATAAATGTTCCATGACATCTCAGAAAAGTTTGTGCTGGAGTTTAGCTGTTACCTATAAATATGTGTTTCATGAATGGTTCGATCAGATTCCACGAAAAATAGAAAGCAGTAACATTAGGCCCGATAAAGAGTTAGGATACTGCCTACGTTAACGTAGTAGCCTAGGCCTACTTATGAAGGGTCGTGAGTCAAACTGCTCGAAGCAAGGAAAACTTGAAAGATCAATGGATGAAATAATTCATAAAAGTTCATTTTTTTCACTTGTAATTTAAGCCGTTTTCATTAAGGCTGTGCATATTAAAATTGAGGTTTGACCTTCATTGTAGCTACATATATAGTCAGTATGCGAATTTCGAACACCTACGAATTTCGGACACCCCTAAGAAATACACAATTTCACCATGACAACCTACAGGAAGAGCCAAATTTCACCAAAAAGTACGAAGCTACAGTTATTTTCTCTCC
>JAIPMN010016044.1:0-26841 GCA_020650975.1 Apostichopus californicus
CTTAACATTTTAAACTTTAATTTCAGTTTTAATTTCTATCTTTCACTGTTACCCAATTCTGAGTATATTTTTCTATTGTCCAACTCTTGAGTATAGTTTTTAACTTTTATCTTTTACTTTCACCCGACTTTGATTAGTTTGCTTTATTTTACTGTTATCCAACTGTGAATAGCTGTTACTTTTTATCTTTAACTGTTACCCAACTCTGATAGGCTTTCACTATTACATTTCAGTTTTACCTAACACTGCATGACTTTATTATAATATTATCTTTTTCTGTTAATCAAATCTGAGTAGTTTAAAACGACTCTTTCCTGCTCTCTGATTCTCAATTCTGAGTACTGTTCATCAAGCACTATTAAATAGTGTATCATTTTTGAATGATCTTGAAAATGTTAGAATATGTTAAAATCTACTATTCTTTCCAAATTTGTCTTTCATTTACATTGTCAAGTTTCTGTTCATAAATATACTTACACGTCCCTTTGGAAATAAAATGGCCAGTTCAATTATTCAAAAGAATATTACAAAGACTCATTTTTAATATACACAGTATGAATATTTCCTGATAAGCAGAACTTTCAGTTAGTGTGTAATTATATTATATGTATGGACAACCCAAATAGTGCAGCTTTATCATTATGGGCAATGCATGTCATGGATGGACAGCCAAACTTAAGCTATATGTCCACTTTTGATAAAACCATACATCCTACGTCTGATAAGGTCAAGTGAACTCTTAGAAAAGAGAAGTTTAATTGTGCAAAGTAGGGCAAAATATGGCTTCAAAACCGGATACTAAAGTTGATTTGTAATGGTTTTTTACAACCTTTTCCCCTAATCTAGACCATTTAATTCTGTGACTCACCTGGTCAATGTTTCACCCAATGGAAGTTGGTAAATTTGCATGATTAAGTTTTCTTCCCCCCCCCCCCCCCATCCATTGGTTGCTTTTGTTCAACATATATTTGGGTTTCAGTGTTAGGGAGTAATACTGGTGATGACATAAAATAATGATAATACATTTATAGTGTTCATAATCTTATGTTATAGTGTCCATGCTGTAGTATATTATAGTGTCTGTGCTCTAATATGTTATAGTGTCCATGCTCTAGTATGTTATAGTGTCCGTGCTCTAATATATAATACTGTCAATGCTCTAGTATGTTATTGTCTATTTGCTCTAGTATGTTAGTGTCCATGCTGTAATATGCAATAGTGTCCATGCTCTTACATAGTGTATATGCTCTAATATGGTATAGTGTCCATGCTCTAATATGTTACAGTGTCCATGCTCTAATATGTTATAGTGTCCATGCTCTAATATGTTATAGTGTCCACGCTCTAATATGTTAGTGTACATGCTCTAATATGTTATAGTGTCCACGCTTCAAAATGTTACAGTGTACATGCTCTAATATGTTATAGTGTCCACACTCTAATATGTTATAGTGTCCATGCTCTGATAATTAATAGATTTCCATGATCTAATATGTTGTGTGCATGCAATAATATGTAATTGTGTCCATGCTCTAGTCTGCTATAGTGTCCCTGAAATAATGCAGCCTAAGTGTCCATGCACGCTCTTTTGTGCGCTAACGCCCTTGCGATAACGGGCTATAACGTCCATGCATAACCTAATGGACTCAACTGACTTTGCTCTAGTACACACCAATGTCCCTGTTCTCATTAAGCATTATTATCTCCATGTTTCAATTATATACATTGCTTGAACATCCTATGTTCATCTTACATTACAGCACTACCACATGTAATTAACCGTATTACTTCGTTATTACCTCTGCAAAGTATTGACCTATATTTCATTAGTGTCAAATTCATTTCCTTTCTGCCTTACAAAGCTTGATCCTCTTAAAACCAAATCTTACTCACCAACAATTGAAGAGACAGAAATATTTCCTTTCTGGCTTTCTGTCGACAGAGGTCGCGGTACTATTTCCAGTTCACACACTATTAATTAGTCATATCCGTCGGCAATTATTATTGTTAGAATATTTTTTTCGTAAAATAGCTGCTTTGTTAATTCTTCCTTTGGGTTCATGGTCAATCCAAAATTAGATGGATTATATTTGATGCATTGAACTGTCCTACATACACATGTGAAATGGAATGACACAATGCATGCAAAATATTGTGAGACGTAAAATTATCTTCGAATACAGAAGACAAAAAAAGATAACAGTAGCTAACTTAATAAAAAACGTATAATAGTTGATAATACATTATCAAAAATGCCATATAGCCTACCTAGCTATTAAAAGGAATATTAAGCCATGGGAATTAATTTTTTACATCAAAACTGCAGATGTTACAAGATACCAACAAGAAACTGCATAAGGTATGACTGCAGATGTTACCAAAAAGACACTGCACAAGGTATACATTAACACAGCAGATATGTTACAAAATACCAAAAGGACACAGCATAAGGTACTAGCAACACTGCAGATATGTTACACAATACCAAGAAGACACTGCATAAGGTATATTAACACAGCAGATATGTTACAAGATACCAAGAAGAAACTGCATAAGGTTTACCAACACTGCAGATATGTTATAAAAAACCAAAAAGACACAACATAAGGTATCCAAAACTGCAGATAATGTTACAAGATACCAAGAAGAAACTGCATAAGGTAACACTGCAGATATGTTACACAATACCAAAAAGACACTGCATAAGGTATACCAAAACTGCAGACAATGTTATAAAATACCAAAAACACACAGCATTAGGCATAGCAACACTGCAGATATGTTACACATTACCAAGAAGACACTGCAAAAAGTTTAGCAACACAGCAGATATGTTACAAAATACCAAACGACACAGCATAATTGGTATACCAAAACTGCAGGTAATGTTATAAAATACCAAAAAAACACAGCAAAAGGTATACCAAAACTGCGGATATGTTACACAATACCAAAAGGACACAGCATATTAAGGTATCCAAAGCTGCAGATATGTTACAAAATACCAACAGACAAAAATTCAAATTTCTCACTAACTGACATTCATTTCTATATAAAAAAAAACAGGCCAAATTATAGTGGTTTGCTTTGTCAGTCAACTCCTATCCTAGGATTGAAGCAAGTTATGCACTGATTTGTCAATCAATTTTAGATCAGTGAGACCTTCAATTTGCAAGTGGATTTTGCAATATCCAAAGGAAATTTTTTGTCAATACTTCAGAGTTATCATCCCCTTTCTGTAAATATCCGACTATCAAAGTCCTCCTTGAATGGCTTGTAATAGTCCATATAAATAGTTATCGTAAAATTCATAACATGAGTGACAAAGTTATAATACAACACCATAACTATAGTGGAAAAAAACCTTATCAATATCCACCTTAGTTATCGTCACCACAACGAGAATCGGGTGAAAAGATTCAGAACGCGGCTGCTCGAATTGTTCACAGAGCGAATAAATATATACTGCCATTACTTCAATACTGAAAGAGCTGCATTGCATGTTACCTATAAATCTACGCATTGATTCTAAAATCCTCATTTTGGCCTTCCGTACTGTTAAATGTAATACCCCAAGTTACTTAAGTGATATCTTGCATCAACAAACAAACAATAGGCCATCTAGATCACAATATCCTAACCAGCTAAATGTTTCTGTGTCTCGATTGAAAACGATCGGTGATCGCAGCTTTAATCATGTTACCCCGTTTGTGGAACTCACTTCCAGTAGATACTAGGTCTCTGGACACACTTGATCAGTTCAAACTTCATCATAAAACTCATCTTTTTTTCACATTATTATTAGATGGTTTCTTTTTGTCTTCACCTGTAAAGTGCACTGAGCAACTTTTGTTGGATTCTGTGCTCTATAAGACTAATTATAATTATTATTATTATTATCAACATTGCAGTTATAACACAAAACCAAGAAGACCGATACATGGCTATGAATTCAAATAATAAAGACTGTTTTTGAAAAATATATTCAAAGGAATGACATTTTCAGACATAAAGTAGCATCTAAAAGTTGGAATACTTAACTTTCTATAAAAAAAAATTTGCAGACGGGGACCGGAGGGATGGAATGTTGAAAGACAATGTAAAATTCAACACCTACTAGAATATCAAACATTTTAAAATACAAACTTCATTTGTAGAAAACTGATGTTTTGCTCTCTTGTGATGAATGTTCATTGTTATACACTGTTCCATATAAATTTAACTTCCTAGTACGTGGAATTTTTACCCCACAACGTAGAATTTAGCAGTTTTATGGTTTGGAAATGTTTCCTTTTGCAATACTTTCTTTATAAATGCATAGAAACATTTACCAAATAAATAAACTTAATCCATCTCTTACTTCTGCTTACATCTTCACACAACATTTTCTTCAATATATGTTGAAATGTATTTCAAAATCTATTTTAGCAGGATTATATTAGATATGTTTTAACTCTCATATACTTCCACACACCTACATTCTCAAATCATGTATAATATTTGATATATTTTGTTGTTACATACACATTTTTCCCTAATAAATCATTAAGATTTGACTATACTTCCCTGAATTGACATTAATTTCTATCCTTGATTACATTTTTTGTACTATAATCATATTAAAAGCGCCTTGAGTAGTGACTTAAAATTGTCTACTGATTTGGCGCTATATAAGTCTCATTTATTATTATTATTAAAAAACAAAAATATTTTCTTACCCATTATGAATCCAGACAGAATATTTCCAAAGCAAGATTAAAACCAGCTACTATTAGTTTGCCCAGTAAACAAAGAAGTAACTTATGGGAAAAAAATTAAAATCTTCAATCTATCATCCTCGATGTCTCATGTATATAAGGCAAAGAATTGTGCTTTTCCTGTAAAATAATATGAATCAGCTTTGACTTCCTACGATTGTGTAATAGCGATTGACCAATATGACCTCCAAAGTTTAAGTTCGGTAGTATTAAAAACAAACAAAAATGCCAAATAATATGACTGGTTTCTTCTACGATTTCCTCCTTGGACTTGGAGGGTCATACTGATATCGTCGCGGTGACGAGTGCAAGCACGCTATGCCTGCTTAAATGACCAGATGGATAAAAGAAACTGAAATAAAAACATCATTTTTGGAAAAAGAGGAAAAGAGTAGAATGAGGGAGTTTGTGTGCAGGGTATCTTTTGAATAGAAATATACTGTGTATCAAATCACCATGGCAATAAAATTTATTTAAAAATGTACATATTTCGCTGAATTTCCTGGTTGTACACATTGTTATTTAAAAACAAATATTCTGGGAAGATCTACTTACTGTGACAGCTAGGGTGCATACCACAAACATTCTGATGAGACTAGCAATTATAATCACAAATTCTGAAAGGAGATTGTAGTAAAAAAAAAAAAAAAATGTTAAAAGAATGTTTGGTTCATTTTATGAGACGGAGATGTGCGTAATAAATGAAATTGGATACAAACTGTCCCATGGAAGTACCTAATAGATCCGTGTACTTACATGTTTTGTTAAAACATAGCCTCAGTATGTTATTTTAATGGAAGTATGAATCTCATATTATTACGAATGTGTGAAGATATTATCTGGCCTCAGTATATTATTATGCATGAATCGGTATGTTATTGTAATGTGCATATGAATCAATATATTATAATGTAGCCTCAGGACATTATTATGAAAGTATGAATCAGTATATTATTACAATGAGGATGTGAATCAGTCTATTATTATAATCTAGCCTCAATATGTATTATTATAATGTAATTATATTTGAATTAATCACGATATTAGGTGGAGGTGAATCAGTATATATAATGAAGCCACATAATACTATTGTAATGCAGGTGTGAAACCTGCATATTATTGTAATGGAACTGTGAAACCTGCATAATATTGTAATGCAGGTTTGAATCAGTATATTATTACACTACTATTATTATACTACTTAAATGAATAAATCAAGTACTTACTTTTCTATCTGGCAATTCTGGACTTGTCAGTACTTTGTACTTCATTCAGACATCTGGCAACAGATACTGCTCAGCTTTGATTGGCTTTCAGAAAGCAACATCATGTATAAATGCTCTTCAGTCGATCATTAAATAACTTGGATGTAACCGGATGTAACCAGAAGTAAAGGCCTGTTTACTCTAGATATGAATCAAGGTTCAATTTAACCACTACATTAATTAACAGAATTAATTGGGACGAAACTCAGCATATGACATTTTGCAGTCCATATGCTAGCTGTGTATGAAAAGGTGACCACAAACTGGACCTGCTAATGTGGAGCTTCAAATCAAGTCCAATTGTTATGTGTAGATCTGTCATATTTGTTGACCAGGATCTCATTCTAGATTTCACCAGGGTTGATATCATTCATATAGTGTATCAAGCAAGATTTCACTGATCCGGATCAGATGCAGATCAGAAGCGGACTTAGCTGTATAAATACACTGCTTTAAGCTCTACACTGCTTGGTGAACATCCTATTTAATCTGGATATAGAGATGTCACATTTTAATAAATGCTATTACAGAGGGTAAAGCAGGTTGTTGATTCTTTCTTTGATCTTCACTGTTTCATCATCAATATATTAATAGACCAACTGCATGTCAATCGTTCACAATAGAAATACTTTTGACTCTTCTTTTGATAAGTTATGTATAGCTAGGCAGGCGCGTAGCCAAGGGGGGGGGGGCGGCGAAGGGGGCAGCCGCCCCCCCCTTGAGCATATTTTTAAAAACTTTTTTGAATGTTTTTATGATATCGCTAGTAATTTCAAATGAGAAAATGCTAAGATGCAACTTACAAGGCCTGGGAAGTGCCATTTCCAGCGATCTGGGAGGCATTTTCAGCCAAAATTTTCTTGTACGCTTCGCACCAACTATGGTGGCGCTACGCTTAGATAGTTTGCAAAGCCGTATCTACATTTTCGCCCCTCCCTTGGCAAATTCCTGGCTACGCCCTAACCTGAGAACAGAGGGAGTAAGAGTATCTAGTCTTAGCTTAAAAGACCTGACACTATGGTATGAGCAAGACATTGAGACTAGCACTGAGACTTTGGGGGGGGGGGGGGAGTGGATGACACCTCCCATTTAAATGTATCACAATGACTACCATCTCTACTTGTTTAACTTAATTCTATCAGACAGTCAACACTAGTAACCTTATTTATTACAACTTTACAAATTTTACTGAATGTTGGGTTCTTGAAGAAATTCATTTTTTTGCCCTCAGCTGTTAATTATTTGCAACCCCTCAGTTGTAACTGTTTATTGTTTGTTTGTTTACATTGTTTTTATTTCCCCCTTTTTCTCTTCTTCTTTAATTGTTTTGCTTAACTTGAACAAAAAAATTCCCTTTGACTGAATTTCCACTTTCAACTAAATCATTAATTTGTTGTCAGGCGCGTAGCCAGGAATTTGCCAAGGGAGGGGCGAAAGTACAAGAAAATTTTGGCTGAAAATGCCTCCCAGATCGCTGGAAAAGGCACTTCCCAGGCCTTGTAAGTTGCATCTTAGCATTTTCTCTTCTGAAAATACTAGCGATATCATAAAAACATTAAAAAAAAAAAAAATATGCTCAAGGGGGGGGGGCGGCTGCCCCCTTCGCCCCCCGCCCCCCTTGGCTACGTGCCTGTTTGTTGTACAAATTATGAAATTTCTTTCAATCACTTTAAAGCCAAAGTCAACGAATAAAATGATATCAAGCACTTTTGCATAGATTGTGAGAACATAGCCTGTTGGCTCATAATTTGTTCAAATACACACCTGCATTTCACAGGCTAACTTCAAACCGCAGGCAGGTGGTTTGGCGGAATATAGGAAAGAAATAATCAACTTAACCATTTTACTTCAGCAAGCTGGGTTACCCCTAACAACTGAGGACCTTGCTTCCTCTTCAAGTGACATATCAGCAAATATAATCAACCACAGGAAATATTCCAACTATCCAAAATATGATAGTCATCATTGATGGATCTGAGGTAACAAATGCCCCTAGTATCAACGAAAAACCGCAAATTACTTTTCCAATAAAATGTGCAGGATAAAATTGAACCAACCTTACTCAGGACTCAATATCTGGGCTATTAATGAGTAAATATGCTAGCGAGAACTGGATTTAAACCAGTGAAGATTTTAAGCACTAAGCATATTTAGCAAAGGCTAAAATTTGGATAAAGTCTAGGCCTGAAACCAGTGGCGGAGCGTCCATACAGTCAGGGGGGCGGATGCCCACCCCCCCCCCTGACGGACTCAAATGGACTGCTGGCGCCCTTTTCAGCTCTTTACCACTTTTTACTTATTCGCGATTGACTTTTTTTATTGCGCTCACATCTACCTATTGACATTTGTCACATTTTGTTGGTATAATTTGGCGATGACACCTATTTATTCTTCGTTTATCTGCAAATTAGCCAGGCCCGGAAAGGGTAATTTCCGGCGATCTAGGGAGTATCTTTACTCCAAAAATTTCTCTACGCTACGCGCCAACCTGTGGTGGCGCTCCGCTTAGATAGTGTCGAAAACGCCCCTACAGACCATTCTCGCCCCTCCTGACCAACACCCCTAGCTCCGCCACTGCCTGAAACGACTCCTGTAAAGTTGCAAAAGCTTCAAAATTTGGCACTTATGTTTCTTCAATATCACAGACACAAGAACAACAAAGCATGCATGCCACTCCGGGTATGTCAATGTCTTTCTATTTATTGCTGCAGTCCAAGATCTTGCGATAGTTATATTTTTTATTAAAATGAATTCCATCTCACAATCTTTGTGACTTATCTCCCTTGCAATGACATTTTCTATCAATTTTTTGGGTAAACAGTGGCGTAAAAATATGGAATATCCCAGGGAATGATATAAAAACTGCTAAGATTATTTTCTCCTTGAAAAGCAGATTAAAGTATCACTTACTCATTATTGCTTCTAAGTTGTTTCAACCTTTGACTTTTTGTTCATTTTTTTCTTTGTTCTTTCCTCTATTGTTGTATTGTGTAACCTCTGTATTGTATTACCTTGTATAGAGGGACTGCCTGTACAAGATATTGCTTTTTCAGTCCTCCTCCACCACCTCGTTTTATTCCCAACAATTGCTTTCTGTACATATTGATAAGGAAATAAACTCAAGCTCAAACCAGAAATGAGAAAAGGGACTCACAAAATGTTAAAAATGAATTATGCTTTCAGTTTCAATAATTCTTTGACACTTTCGAAACAAAAACTCCATAGGGATCCCAGGAAACCAATGACAAAAGTGGTGAATGTTTTAGGATTCCCTTGACTTGTCTAGTTGCAGAGTCATAATGAAAAATAAACATTATATAACAAAAGTTGAATATTTCTTGAAGTCCCTTCACCGCCACTTTCTGGGTTGCATCGTATGAAACTGGAGCGTGATTCCTGGTTACACGGGGTGCAAGGTACTGTAGGTTCTGACTGGCGCCCCCAACAAAGACCAATGAACAGCTATATATGGATAGCAACCAGCTAAGGGCTAGATAGCTCAGTTGGCACAAGCCCAGCACTCGATGTCATGGGCTTGTTAAACAAGAGGTCGGGTTCGAATCCCATTCTTGCCATAAATTCCTTTGATTTTTTCCCCTTTAAAATGAACATTGTTGGTACTGAAACCAGTGTATTTTTGAAGCAAAAACTTTGAAATTTTAGCAAAAGCATTTTGCAAAAGTCAATTTTACAAAATAAACGTAAACCACTGTATGAAAAATACTGCAAAACAAACCAGAGACATTTCAGGCACCAGTGGTTACATGATATCACTCTTAAAGGCATTGAAGACTCGCCCCAAACCGCGTGCCACGCTCTGAAAAAGTTAACTTTCCGTTGCTTGCAAGTGAAGTTTTCTTCTTGTCACTACAAAATGCAGACAGTAATGAAATATGACACCTTGTTATCTTTTATCTAGACCTGAGATGTCCATCGCTGCTATGTACACTGTGTTGTGGGTAGTGACCGTAGCTGTATGTATTGACTGTACACTAGTGTCTAATTACCGACGGTAGCAAGCTGTGTATTTTCTGGGATCGATGGTGGTGTCTAACACTTCTGTTACACTTCATTCGAAACTAGGTCAGATTACGGGCATGAGACGTTTCTTTGTGCGCGAGTCTTGACACCCTTTAACCTTGCTCAGGTCTGTCTGTATTGTGTGAGTTTATGGAAGAATGTTCAGAAGACCTTATCACCCTATGCAGATAAGACATCCTTTAGGAGGAGTTGTGCTTCATCAGTCATCTTTGTCATATATAGAAATTTGACAAAGCTTGCATCTACAAATCCTGCAATACTGATTAACTTTTGTTTTTCGTTAAAAAAAAGGAGAAAGTGAGAAAGAGAGGCAACAGAGTGATGGACGATGCAGTTTAATCACTTTCAAAAAAAAAACTTAACTTTTTGCATAAGGCATGAAGACAATTTTAAATAATACAAGCATCTTTAACAATTTTAACAATACTAAATATCTGACATAACTTAAAAAAATGTTCTTCTTAACAAAATTAAGCTTTCATCAAATTTTTAAAAAGTATTCAAAAGTTATAGTACCGTGTTGGAAAGAAGCTGCATAAAGAAGCAAAGCAATATGGTAAAATTCACTTAAAAATTTACAACAGAGATCACATATAGGAGTATACTCAATTGGATAGAGCACAAACATGTCTTAAATGAGCAATGCACACTTCTGAGTGGGGCTGTACAGCTTCTATGGCAACTGTTTCATGAATACATGCATGATTGATCATATTAACAGCTAGCTGTCCATGATGATTTCCTCTTTTGCCAACTTCCAGCCCTTTCGTGGAGATCGTTGAGCGAACGAAAAATACATATGTGAGCAAAACCCAAGATCACATTTTATTGGACATATGCTGTGCAAATGTCTCGACCTCACCTCGGTACAAAATATTGAAAAAATAATAATGTGCCTATAGTCATGATTTCAAACTACCTTCCAAACAAATAATGACTCAAGGGTCTTTATTAAACCTGTACTCACAACAGTTCAATGGAAACATTATCTGAGAGAGATAGAGAGAGAGGCAGAGACATGAAGTGGTGAAGTCTGAGACAGACATAATGATCGATTTCTGCCGCGAATATAAGCCAAAGTTTTGGCCAAAAGCAAAGAAGAAAAAAAAGTGAATGTATAATTATATAGTACATATTAGTACCAAGAAGAGATTGTTAAAACTGTTGTAATGTAATGCCACTAATATTGTTCTCAGATTATTGAGAAAGGTCACAAAATATAATAAAATATCCCTTTTTATCAACTTCCTGGTCCCTTTGGCATATTTTGAACGGATCGATACAGACTTGTTACGGTGATCGACGTTTCGATCCACAAAATTGCACTTGGTGGACGTATAAGTTTGCATTAGATAAAATAATGCCTGGATGGCATTAGACGTAGTTCACTCGTTAACGGCGGTCGGTACAATTTTCGATCCACGTGGGTTTGGGCTTCGGATTGGACACTTCACTTAATATAGTAATCAAACTGAGTGAGTTTCATATGGGGATCAAGATATAATAGGAGTGGGGGTGTGGAGGTGGGGGGTTTAGAATTGAAGTAGGGTGCCCCCTTAATTCCTAATTACCACAAATAATTGCAATAAACTGTTTCATGAAATTCATAAAGTTGACAGCAACACAAAGAGAATTACATGTGAGTTATCAAGACAGTTAAAAACCCCTTAAATTTGATAAAACATTTAGAGAAAATGGATCTCCGTCAAAATTCATATGTAATTTTGAGGATAATTTTTCTCTCTGATTCTTCATCACTTGGGATGTCACTGGGATCGGTAGAATTGAGATTTAACAAAGAGTAAGATGCTTTTAGTTACAGTCACAATGCAAACTGTCTTTCAAGGCTACCTTACTCTCAATTGCACCTTTGACACCACATATCATCATGTCATTAATATCTCTTTCCTGGGTTCAGTCCTGAAATGATTTGTTAGAACAAATCTCCAGAGATGAACAGGTGTGTGTCTTTCTTTTTTCTTTTTTTTCTTATTTTTTTTTACAGCTGTCTATCCATATCAAAGGAGAAATTCAATCTGGCATAAATATTAAAACTCAAACAGGAATTGCAATCCTATTTTCAACTTTGGGGGTTTGTGCCCATGCAGTCTAAATATATAGAAAATATAGAATTGATAAATATAAGGATTCAGAGATCAAAACTAAGGCACATGGCATATAAAAGACAAAATTGAGGGTATGAAAGCAAATTGCCAATCTTACTCCATGGTCTAAGAAAAAGAAATGAGAAGGAATTTAAAATCGCAGACTGCAGAGCCTGCCATATACCTTATTTACCTATTTCCGCTACATGATTTACATGATATTCAAGCTCATTTTCAGATGCAGATTTTCGTGACTTAAGAAAAAGGAATAGTGACATACAATTAACTTTAGGGTAGCGTATTTCTTGGAAGCTCACCGAACAGCAACATTTTCCGAGGCCTTAAAGGGTGGCATCAACTGCTCCCTGTAGATATGGAATGTAATACCGATATAATCGATTGAAAAGCACTAACTTGTTACATACGTAATTTACATGACCCGATTGTTTGTCACAATAGTTTACAAATTCAGCCTCTCATCCACCACAATGCCCCCATCCTCACCCCATGTACCAGCACCCCTCCCCACCCCATGTACCAGCTCCTCCCCAGCTTCAACCTCTCCTTCACCACAACACTTAATCTCCACCCCCATGTAACATCCCCTTCCCAACTCCATGTAACAGTCCCTCCCCCATCCACTGGCAGGCTCCATGCAGTTACTCCTCCTCCACCACAATGCTCAAGATCTTAGCTCAGACTCGTGCACCTGGTACATCCCCACCCCCTTACATACGCCCCTCCCCCATACACACGCCCCTCCCCCATACACACGCCCCTCCCTGTAGTGTAATTAATGATCATTTCTCTTACCTTGATTAGTACTGTGAATCAGAACAGTGAAGATCAGCTGGAATGAACATTTCCAGATCATTTAACCATTGTTGGTCTCTCCGATCTAAAAGTCAAAAGAACAAGTCTTAATGCTGCTCAGTTATTTTCAAGTTTGACATGCAACACAATGTTCTTTATTAAAAGTTACCGATCAACAATTTACAACAATCCTGCCACCATGATACCTGCAAATGTTCTTTATTAAAAGCTACTGACCAACAATTTATATGCAATACTGCCACCATGACACCTGGAAATTAATGTTCATTAAATACATGCCACTGACAAACAAATTATATGCAATACTGCCACCATGACACCTGGAAATTAATGTTCATTAAATACATGCCACGGACCAATACATTAAATGCAATACTGCCACCATGACAACTGGAAACTAATGTTCATTACATACATGCCACGGACTTACAATTTACATGCAATACTGCCATCATGATGATATCTGCAAATGTTATTTACTAAAATACCACTAACCATAATACAACAGACCTGGAATTCAATGTCAGCCATTATAATTTTGCAGCTACTTAGGCTATTTGCTGACTATTAATTCTGATAGGATCACGAGCCTTGTAGGATTTTATGCAGTTCCCATGCAGTGATCCTCACCACCGTGATCTCCCAACCATTCAGAGTTTTGCGATATCAAGCTTTGGATTTGATCCCTCCACGATGAGTGGAGAAGAGGAACGGGGGAGTCAAGATCTTTAGGTCAGATCCTGAATGCGATACTGTTCACACTGGGAAGTCTTGAGCAGAGGATCGGAAGTGGATCTGATCCGCTGCTCATTCTCCAGTGAGAACAAGGCCTAAGAGTGTGACCTTTGACCACAATGTCACATTAGACAACCAAACACCGTGACGAGAAGATTACTTACAACCCACGAGGACTTCATCTTGGGAGAAACAGTAGCCTCTGCTCTGCAGTATACTCTGCATCCTGTCATAGCTATCAAGAATATCTTCCCGGCTGAGTTTAGGCAGCTTTGGGAACTTCATGACAAAGTACAACGTAGGGTTAACACTATCAACCACAGGGGGAGCCTGAAATGGAAAAAGGGGGGAAGGGGAGGCGGGGAGAAAGAAACCATAAAAACAGGAACAGACAAAACCAGTAATATATGAAGATAATCAATTCTATTATTGTCAAATTACGAGATTTGGGAAAACCAGAACAACCAGATTTCCTATTGGGTCACTTGACCCAATCTACATTAAAGCACAGATATATTATTGGTCCCAATTTAAGGCCAGCAAAAATGGACAAACAAGTAGTTAGTATTTTTACCAAAGGCTCCAACTTTAGGTCTTCCTTTAATATAAAAAACACACACATCCTAGACATATCCTAGTCCAGAGAGAATTCTCACAAAGTTGGATAAGAGTTTGACAAATTGTGACGATAAATATTTTACTTCGACTTCAACCTTTTGTTTTTAAATTTACAGGCAAGGAAAAACCTATCAAATTTAGTTGGAATTTTTTACTAATTATGGAAGCAGCAATCAGAAGAATCATGAAATTTTTGAAAATCAATGATTCAATGCTTTTCACCAATCTGCAAACTTAGAAGCAGAGGTATCGCTGGAAGGCTTTCGATCAGTACATATGCAATTAAGTTAGATGCGTAACAGACAAACGAAACCAATTTTTCTGCTCATTTGAGAAGGTTGCACTTTTATGACACAGTTTTCAATTTCAGAAGATCTTAAATCATTGGACTATGCCAGACAAATGATGAGTAGAAAAGCTCCCCAAGAAAGTCGAAGTAAAATATTTATTGTCACAATTGGTCAAACTCTTATCCAACTTTGGGAGAATTCATTGGTATCTCTGGACAAGGACATGTCTAGTGTCTTTTGTACTAAAGGAAGACCTAAAGTTGGAGCACTTGGTAAAATACTAACTAGAATTGGTAGAAAAGCATATTAAGACTTTCAAAGCATCAAAAACATATCATGAAATGTATTTTCAAATTTGTCAAGCACAAGTTGCTCTTATAATCTCGTTCTTGGTAGCCTTGTGGAAGCCTTCGTAGGAAGTTATTAAGAAAAGATGATTTGATAGAGTTATTACAAACTTATAAAACAGAAATTTGCATCAACAGTCTGGTCAATACTGCAGAGCGGACTTTATCCGCCAAGAGTGATTCAAGCAGATCTGGGACGGTTGAGCTTAATTTAGTTACCTCTCTAAGGATGTTGGGCTGCACATAACTATCATAAATAACCTCTGGTATGTAATACAAGCTCTTGAAGCAGGGATTACAGTCTGTTGTACTGCTCGACTCTCTAGGCATTAGCTTCAGAAAGTAAGGTGCACTGTGGGTCGTGTAACTCGCTGTTGGTGAAGATACGTACATATTGCACAAATGTATAGAAATATAACCCTGTATGAATTTATCAAAACTTCACAGTTTTGCACCAAAATGTAAAAGAAAATACCAAAGGTATATGAAGTTCTGGACCTTGGATCTACCTCGCCAACCACGGCCGCCCCCCCCTCCCCCCAAATAAGTGTTAAACTTTTGGACATTTTTACTTAACTATTATCAATAAAACCATAGGCATACCTATAATGTACTGGGTAAACTATCGAGCTGCATTGTTATGGGACTTTAGAATCCCATAGTTTGAAAGTTTCACCAAAAATCAAAGCAAGAAGCTGCTTCTTTTAACGCTATTTGAGGTTGGATAACTGGGTTGACGACAGTTATACAAGGCTCTGGGTTGAAGTTATGGTTTACCACACTGTGGCTTGAAGCTAGAAACACCAGACTTTGGTTTTAAAGTTTAACACTGGACTTTGTAAGTAACTTACACCGGACACTGGTTTTAGATACGATGCACAGGACACTGGTTTGAAGTTCGATACACTGGACTTTGGTTTTAAGTAACATACACTGGACAATGGTTTGAAGTTAGATACACCAGACTTTGTTTTAAAACTTACACCGGACACTGGTTTGAGGTGCTATACACCGGACACTGGTTTGAAGTTAGATACACCAAACTTTCTTTGAAGTAACATACAATGGACACTGGTTTGAAGTTGGATACACCGGACTTTGGTTTTAAGTAACTTACACCGGACACTGGTTTGAGGTACTATACACAGGACACTGGTTTGAAGTTAGTTACACCAAAATTTGCTTTGAAGTAACATACACTGAAAACTGGTTTGAAGTTTGATACACTGTATTCTAATTCAGAGCATATCTACAATTGGTTGGATCAATATCCTCTATGCATGCAACCAATTAATTTCCTCATACCACATAATGTGAATGAACTTTGATTGAGATTAATTTTTAATTGGGAAAAAGAGAAGAAAGTCATGCAGTCAACAAAAAGGAAGAAGCCAAAAAAAAAGGGTGGGGTAGAGAAATTAAGGACTCACTTTGAATAAGAGGATGTATTCTTGAAAAACAACCTGGATAACTTCCATATATCCTCTCTGTCATGTTGAGATTAAGGTCGGAGCTCTGGGTTACGAACACCCCCCTCTGCAACAGCTGCAGCGAGACCTCACGTCTGGTGGAAATGGTTCTGATTTTAACCAGCGCTTCTGAATTCACAGGGTGGGGGGGGGAGGGGGAGATAACAAATCCACTGTTAATTTCAAACATCAAGATAACAAGGTTTCCTTACTTGCTACACTCGATACCTCGGTACAGCAGCTACTTGATGCTGTGGTACCCATATTAATATCAGGCATCAACAATTATAGGTTAAAATTGTGAATTCTAAAACTTATCCACTTTCATATCATTTATTTATTTGCTTTATCACAACATTCAGGTGATAATAATAAGCACAAATAAAGTAAAAAAAAAATTGGATATTTAGTTCACTCTTCACTTACCTGTCTTTTCACAACTAATGCCCAAATGTTCTCCAGCTCCACCTGTGACAAAGCTTTACTTTTACTCTCTCGGTGACAAGCCCATTTCAAATGAAGTGATCTTATACTTATGGAACTTTCTTGGAAATTTTAATTAGATAATAGAGAGCTGGATCTTGTTGCAAAAGACTGTATCTTTAATTTAAACATGATAGTAAGATTCAAACTATTGCAAAATAGGTTTGATCTAGGTTTATCAGTCAAAGAAGGAAAGATGCCTAACTGTTGATAATTGCTTGCAGCGTAACGACTATCTCAAACATCTACATGTCCATATCTAATAATAATTTTTTCCTATATCTTTGGTTTTATCACAAGTACATATATGGAAAAGTATCAAATAATCTGTAAGGATGTACACATTCATTGCGACAGGACTTGATCTTAAACAAAAAAAAAACTTCTGTGGACTTGTGGAGTAGGTCACTCCCTGTATTAAACACAGTATTAAACATAAAAAAAAAAAACAATAAAAAAATATATACTAAAGAAGGGAAAATAGGAAATATGTCACAGTGAACATAGTCAGACACTTTTAAGATAATGATTTCTTAACTTTTGTACTGAATAATGAAACGTTGCCACACGTTTTAATTTCATGTGACAATTAAATTACAGGGAGAATTTTGCACAAATTCTTTGACATTTTTTGAAGGTATTTGTTCTAAAACATGACATGTGAATGTTACCTATGACCTATGGAGACATTAATGCAATAATAAAAACCTAATAATACACTCCTTTCCTCAAACATGTGAGGATGGAAACCAGCTCAGTGTTTGTATACCTTACCTTCACTCTTTTGAACACAAATTAAAGGGAGTGAAGACTCGCGCACAAAGAAATGTCTGATGCCGGTTATCTGACCTAGTTTCGAATGAGGTGTAACAGAAGTGTTAGACACCACCATCGATCCCAGAAAATACACACACAGCTTGCTACCGTCGGTTATTATACACTAGTGTACAGTCAATACATACAGCTACGGTCAATACCTACAACACAGTGTACATAGCAGCGCTGGACATCTCAGGTCCAGATAAAGATAACAAGGTATCACGTTTCATTACTGTCTGCATTTTGTAGCAACAAGAAGAAAACTTCACCTGCAAGCAACGGAAAGTTAACTTTTTTCAGAGGGCGACACGTGGTTTGGGGCGAGTCTTCAATGCCTTTAAGAAGCTGTTCAAAATGTGCTAATTCAAGATCAAAGAGGAGTAAGAATTACCCTGCCCCCCCCACACCCCCCAAAATATATAAATAAAGGGAAGATATTTACCTATCTGTCTCTGTTCAGCTTGTTGGCCGTTGCAAGAGTGGAACCCTCCATGGGAACAGCTGACCGGAATCAACAGCTCATTGTGACGCTCGGCTGCATTAATCACCCAAGGTCTGCGGGGCAGGGGAGAAACTCAGAAATATTATAAACAAAAAACAATCAATTTCAATTTCTCTATTGTCACTTTCCTCATTTCTGGTTTGTGATTGGACTTTTCTTTTCCACATATCAAACATGCCCTGTCTTCAAGTTACTAACTTTCCTATAGCACAATTTTTTCTTCTGTATTCTAAAGAAAACACTTTACATTGCAGTACTTTACATTTGCAGGCAAAACAGTACCAATTTAAAGCATAATTCAGTATAAGCATTTGAAGCACATGTGTAATTCGACATTACAGAATATTCTTGGGTCTACTTGTAAAACAATTCCTAAATGATAGGCATACATAATGACATACAGAGTGATAAATCTCTATATATAACACAAAGCACAGTTGAACAGTTTGAAAGCAAAAACAATTGTTTTCACTGTAAATCGTAGACCCACATTCCAAACGATTGGTGATTTTGATAGTTTAGTACTTACTACTTCCATCTTCAAACCAAAAGGACTTACACTCTTGTATATATATCTTACTATGGAAGCAAAGCTTAGCATGCTAAAAAAAAAACTTGCAAAAACTTTTAAGATATACATTCGTAGAGGGTGTAAACTGTTGTGTTCTAATGATGAAAATTGTCTCAAGGATTAACGGGATAACAAACGATATAGTCGATGATAATACATGGCAATAATCCAGGTGTAGGATCAGTGTCCTCTTCGTGACTGATGGCGTTATATAGATATCACAACAGTAACATCCAGGCATTGCCGAGTGTTTAGCATAGTAGAGATGTAAATAACAGGTCTTCAGATTGTGGAAGAAAAAATGTGCGCTACATTTTTTATCACGAGTAATGGTGTGTGACCATTATTTGAACTTTCTAGCATATTTGGGGGAAGCACAGATGAGTTCCTTGTCTATGTTAGTATACTCACGAGTCATACATCTGCATGTAGAACTTCCCCTCTTCGACTGGCTCATTGTTTTCTGCAAGAACGTTGTGACATTCAAAATATTTTTGGTAGACGTTCAATCCGTAGGCCCATCCGCTGAAGTTGAAAGCATAAGCGAACAGGTCGGAATACTCGAGAAATAGCTGGGAGAGAAAATGTGCGTAAAAAGTAGCATAATTTAGCAGTCGTTTGCCGCAAGCTGTTGCTGTATAGCTTTAGATTAGAGAGTATGTTGTAGGACTGCACTGATAAAAGGAGGACCTATTTTGTCATCTTTTGGTAACTATATTATTGAACAAAACCTATGAAAATACATCAAAAGAAAATAAGTCAAAAGTTAAATTCTAATGTTATTTGATGAGTAATTAGTGATTCCATGCTTTAAGAAAAATATTGTCACTCCTTTGTTTCTGATAATTATACCAATAACAGGAACAAATCAAACATTTTCAGGTCGTCTAACTTTTTCTTTTATTTTTTTATTTGGTGGAGGGGGGGGGGGAGAATATTACGTTTTTAAACAAGCACTTGACTAATTACTTTATACAGCTAATGCACTGAAGTGTAGTGAATTATAATGACAAATAGTGAAATTTTTATCAAAATCAAGAAAGGATTTACTAGTTGACAAGTTCAACTTTAATCTGTATTATAGAGCATAAATATTTATAGAAGAAACAATAACTAAATTCATGCTTCTTTAATATAATCCAACTGGGTGCACATTCCTACCAGATGTCTCAAGTTAAACAAATAAAATATGAAGCGAAAATAACACTACAAAAATATGGTGACAGGTGTTTGTGTCAGTTCCTTGAAGGTGGTTTGAAGTTTGGGGTTAAAAAAAAAAAATTAAAAATATTGAGTTAAAATTTCATACTGCAGATGATGCCAGCAAAACAGATATAAGAAAGTTGATCCCTGTGATGTAGTGTATACTGGTGCCCACAAAATATACATAGTTTGGCACTTTGGTGTAAAATGAGACAACATTTGATTCATTTCAATTGTGGCAATGAACCAACTGTCACTTAATAACAACATACCAGGTGTTTTCTGTTAATATTTTTCTTATCAACTTTGTAGGTTCAATGAATTTTGGGGTTTTAATAGATAGACATTCTGCAATCTGGTAAGGAAGCTTGGAACAACAAAACCACAAAATTATGGTAAAAAGGGAATGGATTTGGTTCACATGTACTTCACCCCTTCTTGGGTTGACCTACCCTACATTTCCAATTATTGGGCAACAGTCTGGATTCTGAGTATAGAATTTACTACTCTCTGATATTTTGGTGGGTAATTTCAGCAGTTTGCTAAAAGGAATAGAAATATGAAGCCTCTTCTGAAGTAATTTCAAACAGAAACTGTCTGCCATGGCTTGTCTATAATTTGAACGTGCTGTTTATTTGTCATAAACAAATTATCAAATTACTGGAGTTTTCTGTGATTTTGGTTAAAAATTTATATCTTGTTATAAATTGCCAAAACGACAGGGGAGAAAATTTCAAAGAGGATTATGTTAATTGCTCTTAAAGAAAATCTTTATTAATACATCTACGTGTTATACCAATCGGCTTGCTTTCAAAGAAAGCATTTGATTCATTTCAATTATAGCAATGAACCAACTGTCGGTGTCGGTTTAACAATGTACCAGCCGTTTTCTGGAAAAAAAATTCTTATTAACAATGTGGGTTCAATGAATTTTAAGGTTATAGACATTCTTCAATCTGGTAAGGAAGCTTGGAACAACAAAACCACAACATTATGGTAAAAAGGGAATGGATTTAGTTCACATGTACTGTACTTCACCCTCTTGGGTTGACCTACCCTACATTTCCAATTATTGGGCAACTCTTTTAAATTCTGGATTTATTTTGCATTCCGACCATAGATGTGAACTTGCTGGAGCAAATTGCTTCTCTTTGTTATTCTGGGGGTAATTTCAGCAGTTTGCTCAAAGGACAAGAAATAGTCTTAGTCAAGTTGAAGTCTTATCAACTTTGTGGGTTCATTGAATTTTACGGTTACAATAAACAGCGGGAATTGAGTAAAATGGCGTGTCTGTAACTATTTCCAAACTATTACGGCACTTGTACTCTTGTGTGGGTAACATGTCATAATTTTTTGCTGAAAGGCTTACTTTTCACTTCAGCTATCTTGGACAAAAACAAGTTTTCCTTCACATTAGTTTTATTTTGATATTTTTGACACAAATTTTGGGGACCTGATTCAGTAAGTTGCGATCTTTCTGTCACACTAAAGGTAGGCATTGTGTAGGTGTGTGCAATGCTTAGGCTTTTAAAACCAACTCAAAAGCTAAATGTTAGTTGATTGATCATATTTAAGTATGTGAATGCACCATATTGTGCAGAAGAAATCATATTGTGTCCTGCTGAGGTAAAATGTCATTTTAAGGACAAAGTCTGAAACCTTTAAAGGGTGTGAAGACTCGCGCAAAAAGAAACATCTAATGCCGGTAATCTGACCTAGTTTCGAATGAGGTGTAACAGAACTGTTAGACACCACGATCGATCGCAGAAAATACACACACACAGCTTGCTACCATCGGTAATTAGACACTTGTGTATAGTCAGTACATACAGCTGTGGTCAATACCCACAGCACTGTGTACAAACAATACAGCGATGGACATCTCAGGTCCAGCTAAAGATAACAAGGTATCACGTTTCATTACTGTACTGTCTGCATTTGGTAGCGACACGGACAAAACGTCACTTGCAAGCAACGGAAAGTTAACTTTTTCAGATGGCCGCACGCGGTTTGGGGCGAGTCTTCAATGCCTTTAAAACATAATAACTCAAAAAGCAAAGCTTGGAAGAAACCTCATGCATACTTAGTGTGTGAATGCAGCTCATTGAGAAGGTCAAATGTCATCTGAGGTCAAAGGCTGAAAACCTATGTAAACACAAAACTCAAACTCAAAACCTCTTCTGGTGGGTGAAACTCCATACTTGGTATGTGTATCCACCTAATAAAGTATAGCATCTGTCTGTACACAGTTTACATTATAGGTTCTCCATTTACTGTCAATCTTGGCAAGGAATCATCATTATTAAGCCTATTTGCATTCTGGTTCACTTTTTAAATGTGAATACCTTGAAACCCAGAACAGCTAATACATAGCCAGCACTCAATTTTTCCATCTCTTTTGTTTCTTGGACTATAACGTATCATCGAGACTAAATATTTCGCCTAAAGTCATCCTCTTAAAGGTAACAATGCACAAGAGCCATATGTTTGTCTATACATGCTTGTCCCACACTTTCTATGTTACGAGAGCGGGGAAGAAATGAATATATGAAACAGAGAGAACCAACAAAACGTGAGATGAAACAAATATATTACGTCATCGTCTAGAGGCTCTGGTAGGTTGTGGATGTATTCGTCCGGGAGGTAAATGGACACCCGGAAGCCCTCGTCACGTAACAGTGAGACTGGAGCGATACGTCCGTTGACACTTTTAATCTGCTTACGGAGTGGAATGGTCATCGGAACCTGTATACCTACAAGAATGGAATATTTGATATAAAGAGTGTAAGAGGAACAAGAAGATGAAAACATCTGTGGAAGAAATGCTTAGGATGCGAGGAATACGTTATCTGATAGCAACCTGGATATTACACATGCTTTATATCATAGTACAGTAGCTCAGTATATCTGCTGCAAAATTACAAAGATTTTTAAAAGTCTGTCTTATACAAAACCTTACCATTTTCAAAAGTATTTAAAAACCAGCATTCTAACACCTCAACATTGTTGTCCATTATATAAACATTAAATACATCCCTGTTCCAGTACATTTAACTTTTGGGAGATTAATTGGTTCTGAGGGAATCCCCAACTACAAGTTCCTCCACTCCATAGCAGAGTTAAATCTCCATGTTTTAATGCTAGTGTGAAAAGTTTTAGTAGTGCATAATATAAGAATTGTCCCAAAACTGACTGAAATGTGGGGAGAAAGGGGGGGGGGTGGAATGAATGATTTATGAGAAAAGTTTCATAGCAATATGATTTTGACAATGAAAGAGTGCCCGGATGTTGATGCAGACTAACCTAAGCTATTTTTCCCCTGTGCGTACTCAAAGAGCCGCTTGAAAGCAATCATCCCAGCAAAGTCGTACGACGATGTATTAACGATGACGTTGATCCAGAGGGTGGATTCGTATTTTCGTACTTCGTATCCGGACGGAGAGGCACTCACCACACTGTACCTGGCGTTTTGGAAATAGTTCGGCAATGAACCCGAATCGGAATCGTAATTGACGAAATCTTTTGCCATATCTGGTGCTTCTCTGATGGAAGGAATAAAAATAGTAGTTAGACCCATCAATGCTGCTATAGCTCAACTCTGATACAATATGGCAGCACTGCATGTGTCTATAAAGTGTGTAAAAAGTGCATAAAGTCACATAACATGATGAGTAATGCATTATGATCGAGGTGTTACATAATACCCCTTACTGGTTTCAGTAATGAAACTTGAGCCACTATGACAAGTTTTGGATCGATTTTTTACTGTCTAGAAGTAGAAAGCTACTTTGGCTTCTTCTGGCCTAAATGACCCTTAACCTCAAAATGAATACAAAATCTATGATCAAACCATTTGCCCCATTGCTATGAGCAAGTTGCATCATAATGAAACGTAAACCCTAGGAGTAGACTTTTATGCGATCTTGGATGTTTGATCTCTTTTGACCCCAAAAATGACTGTGAACTGACAGCTAAGTACAACTTTCATGACTGACCCATCTTAACATGTGTTGATTAGCATGACCACCAAGTTTGATCAAAGTCCGAAGGAGGATATAAGACTAGCTTGTATGTGAGTTTAGCTGTTTTGACCTCTTCAAGAACCAAAATGATCTTTGGCCTGAAAGTTGTGTACACATTTTAGTACCCATCATCTGCTGATCGCAAGGAAGAAGTTTCACTGATCGCTGTGATTGTAGCTGTTTTGACCTCTTAAAGAACCAACTGATCTTTGGCCTGAAAAATGTGTACACATTTTAGGACCCATCATCTGCTGATCGCAAGAAAGAAGTTTCTTGAAAATCAAATATAAGTATTACGATGCTTTAATTTGCATCACTTCACTGTTTGACCTCTCTTGACCCCAAATGACCTTGCCCTTCTTTTTGTTGGGGGAATGGTCACCCTCCTGATGTATGTCACAACCTCCCCAAGTCTGCTAAAAACCAACCAGCTGTAGGCTTTGAACTTGACAGACAGACAGACAGACAGATAGACCGACAGAGGTCATGACCATAGCTTCAAGAAGCCTTTGCAGGTATAAAATGTGTTTTACCAATTAACTAGTCTGTGACTTTTCTGTCTGGTTACCTTGTTAACCTGTTTTACTCTTCTTTAGCATTTCAGATCATGCTGGGAACGGATAAGCAATCCGCCCACTAGGATTACTCTCAAATGTTCAGAATAAAGTTATGTTTTCTTGTAGTAACAGCTGAGTATTTCTTCTTAATTCTTCCTGGGTAATACCCACAAATTTACGAGTGAGAACTTCCTGTCCAAGCGATTTCACACATAACTGAGATCTTTCGACGGACACAGACACATAAACCATGTTTAATCACAGGAAAATAAACTAGACCAAACTCTAAAGACAGAAAATTGGAAGCTATTAATTATTCAAGTTCAAAGATATAGTTTGTATTCTAACTTTACTGGGGATTTTTTTTTTGGTGCGGGTGGGGGGGGGGGCACAGGAGAGACTATTTCAATGTACTTTGCAAAATTGAGATCATGTGTAGTTACACCAATAATTCAGCAAATATTTCAAGAGCTCTTCGTGATCAAAATGTGCTGTTTGGCAAGAAATGGTGGCCCTTGGGATCTGGGGGACCCAATTATTATTACTCTTCATCATCAAACAGGAGCATTTAACAGCATCATTTTACATCTCAGTAGCAACTAGTGAGCCAATAAAGTGAAAATTTACAAAATTAAGTTGAATATTCTTAATAATTCCTGTAGAGTCAGTAAAACATTACAAACTTTGACTTGATGTTCCTACTATTCTCCCCTTAGTCCTTTTTCTCTAAAATGGAAGGCAGCAATTAATGATGTTTACATAGTCATAGACTTCAACGGAAATTACAGAAAAGATGTTGTCAAACTGCCCTAAAGTCGGAATCATACCATGAAGTTGAACCCCTGTGGGTCACAGAAACCCCTCTGGCACTATGGGGATGGGGGAGGGATGAAAACTACTGCCAAATATTTGAACAAATTTTGCCCTCATGCCGTCTGCTAGTACCATGGGCTAAGTTATTATCGTATCAAGCACACAATTAAACAAAAAAGATTATTGATTTCTGGCTGTAACAAGTAGAAATATCAGAAATCACTCACCCTGGACTGCCCAGCATCGTGTTATTCTCGGTAGGGTCCGGAAAACTGATGTTGTCAAATTCGGTCATGATGTAAGACCATTCAGTGACCAGTCTTTCAAATTCCTCTGGGTATCTCCTTTTGGCCTCTGTCATCCACTGGCTCATCATCTGAACTGCACCCATGGTGAGTATGTTAAATGCCTCCTTGCCCCCTCCACCTGGATATGGTACTCCAGCCGGTTCTTGGGCGCCTTCTTTTTTGCCCGGCTTTCTTTGGCTCTTGCCGTCATGGTGTTGTTTCCTTCCGTTCTGGTCCACGCCTCTGCCCATGTGAGTCGATCTCTCCCCACATTCTGAGGACGTCTCCTTACTTCTCTTTCGCTTTCCCCTCTTGCTCTGACCTTTCCTGCTCACAGAAGTTAATTCGTCCTCGCCATCGTTATCTTCCGACGAGGTGACTCTCTTCCTTTCATCTCTCGTTCGAGATGCGGGCAAGAAAGCCTGGTTACTCGGAGGAGGAGGAGTAGAGGACTCCACCGGTGGCTCGGGTGATCCCTCTGGTAGCTGGTCTAACTGTGTCTCTTCATCTGGTACCTCTACCTCTGCCCTCATCCCTGGAGCTATGAAAGCTGAGAGGACATGCGTATTAACAACTAGAACCAAACATAGCAAAAAGGGCATCGGGTTGATAATATCCATTATAGAAATTGGTCGCAGGAATACCTGAAATGAGAGGATACATTAAACTTGATCATATGTGAACTCAATGACAACTCTCTAAACAGGCGTAAGACATGGTCGTACACATGTGCTTGTAAATAGTCATGAATAGTGTGTCCCTTATATAACACCCCCGCAAGAGCCAGTCTGTACCAAATTCACCCCTCTCCCACACTCATGGACTGGTGGTGGGACGGTGTCCCTAGCTATATTGTTAAACCCACATGTCATGTATGAAGTTTATCCAAGCTTTGCTTTTACATCAAAATTTTACCAAGTTTCAAGACTTTGCCCTCTGATGAGAGTTGACCAACACCAAAAACACTAGGCTACTGCTGCCCTCTAAGTTGGATCCCCATGCCAACACTGCAGTAAATGTAAGCTTTGCTTTTGAAGAGGTCAAGTTGTCAAGCTTTTCAGACTTTGCCCTCTGTGACCTTAGATGAACTTTGAACTCTATGAAAAAACAATATTGTTCTTGA
>JAIPMN010016045.1:0-10729 GCA_020650975.1 Apostichopus californicus
CATGCATGCATGCATGCATGCATGTATGTATGTATGTATGTATGTATGTATGTATGTATGTATGTATGTATGTTTGTATGTATGTATGTATGTATGTATGTATGTATGTGTGTGTGTGTTCCTACAACAGCTACCTTATGGAGACTGTTAGGTGTCCTAACATAGCCTTGTGGAGACACATTTCCCTGTGGAGTCATTTTGGCCGTCTCCACAAGGAAAGTGACGATAATCAAGCCAGGTTTACAAGAAATTTGCATATTTAGGTAATTAATATGTATATTTGATGTACTTGACCATTTTGAGTCCTATGGGATGCTAAAATATTGGAAATGACATAAGTTACAAGCTTTTGAAAGAATGTCTCCAGTAGGCAAACCTAATGGAGACTTTGAGTGTATCAGTGTGTATGTGTGTAACAGCTGGAAAATGTCTAAATCCATTGTTATTGAACGGTGCCCTCAATTTAACTTTCCTTATGGAGACACGTTTAGTGAGCTTACTTGGAAGTGTAATACTTCACCAATATGAATTTCAAATATTTATTTTGTGTATGTGGCTGACAATTCTTTGTTTGAGTTTAACATTTGAAACAATCAAATCATTTACCAAATTCCTTGCCAGGAAACAGCAACACTGAATATGAACTTTTTTGACTCCTGCTAGGTCATGAGAGCCATATCAAAAGGAGGTTCATAGGTGACCATATCAGCTTGTGCTAGTTTTCCAACACTTCTAATCCCCCTGTCAGTTGGTTTGTTCTCTTTAGCTCTTTCATTGTTTGGTATTTGACCTTGTTTGATATTTTGTTAATAGTCATGTTTGTTTACCTCTTAACTATGTATGGTACTGATGCTATCTTGTGCTATTACATTCATAAAACCCCTTTTATTTCGCATTTGAAGCATATCTAAATTTGCATTCCAGTATTTTCATACCTAGAGAACTTACGAATATACTCAGTGTCAGGACAAAGGTAGATATCTTATTTAAAAAAGATACATGAGAGATCAACTAACAGGCCACCACTCTTAGCCATGCCTTAGACCCAGCAGCTTTGGTGGTATACAGCTTATGAAGACGGGAGGTCAATCAACTAATTGAAACAGCTATGGCTATTCTTCCCATATATTTTAGAGTCATGCCTGATTTTCATTACCTAACAATTCTTTTCATCTAAATATCCTTATGTATGATAACATGATTTTGTTTTGAAAGCTACTTCGAGGATTGTACCTACTTTATTAAAAGTTCCTTACAATAAAAATATGAATGCATTTCATTTAGTAACAAACTCAAATATACACAAATATTGTATTCATGATGTTTCTTTCCCAATTTATTCTGTGAATCTCAAATGATCAGGAATAACTTCAAGGAAGAACATTTTATAAGGAACAACATTTTTTATAAATCACCACAATTCTAATTTATTTTCCAAATTGGTGACATTTAATTCAATGAAATTGGCTGTACAGAATGAAACAACTCTGGTTGGCAGAAAGTTTAGCCATTAACAGTAATGGAAACAAGTTAAACTTTGATTATGTGAATACATTTTGATTTGCAAATACCTCTATGTGAAACAAGCCCATCACATCTTTCAGTTTGAACTGCAATTCATAGTATTTGATATCTTTAAAATGATACAATCAATTTAACAATTTCATAATGCTCTATTCTGTAGTGTATCAGTCTCTGCAAATGCAAGCATGATGCAAGTGCAGGTTTTGATGTCTTCAACTAAGCCCGAAGTAATTCAGTTGTCTGAACTAACATGTTTACGTAAGTGATTTAGCAGTCTGGATTCTGATTTAATGGCATTTTTGAGAAGTGGTTGATTTAATTTCATTCGCAGTAAGATCCAAACAATGTGACAAATTTTTAACCAGTCTGAAGTTATTTTCTTGAACCAAACATAAACTACATGTTGTGAAATATGTTTGTGTATTACAGTACTCCATGATAGGATTCTGTAAGCATGAATTATAATGGTGACATGAAGATACAAAAGGGGAAAAAAGAGATATTTAACCACACAGCAAGGGAAGAATTCAGAAATACCAAACACATAATGAACATACACTGGACAACAGATGTTGACCCTTGTATACAGAAGCTTTAAGCAGAAAATATACGAAGTATATCCCAATTCTAATAACACACAAAACACCTGTTGCAATGAAATGTACAAATGCTGTGGATACAGTTTATGAGTAGCTATGATGATGACTTTAAAGAGCAGCAAATCATGGATAAATCCAATGAGTGATTTATAGAGGACATAATTCCTCTTTTTAAAAGTTAATAATTGTCCATTAATAACAGTATTAAAATTCATTCACAGAGCAAAAATTCTATTCAGTAATTCATATTTACAATAGCTTCACTAAACAATAGTAATTTAGTAGTCTAATTTGTTACAAAAAAATGTTTTCAAATAATGCAAAATTTTACCCAAATAAAATTATTTTGTACCCATTGAATATAAAGGTTTTTATGGTTGTATATGTGTAATACAAATATTTCATTGAAGACTGTTACAATGTAAATCACTACATTTTATATTTAAAAAAATATCTAACATTTTGTGACCATCAGCTTATTTCAGAATTCAGTCATAAAATCACACAGCATCAATATGATCTTTCTCACTGATAAGTTTGAAAGGTACAAAAAGGCAAACCGAAAATGACAGCTTTTTATAAGTTTGAAATTCTAAGTACTGTATAGTTCAAAGTGATACTAACTCTGTTGAACTCAAGCAATCCAAGTTGAGATGCTTTATTATATATTGGTAAGTCTAACAGAAATTGATTCAGAAATGTGTAATTCTGGAAAAATGTGAACTGGGGATGTGACACTTGTGGTCACAAATCAGACTGCGCTGACTATATTAAGAACTTTCAGTCTATTCATACATTTGTGGGTACTCACTGATAATTGCAAACAACATAACAGATGGTTTGCAAGTTGATTCCCCTTATTTTAAGAAACACGTTAGGACACGTACACACTTTCATTCACATACAAGTAAATTTAAGAGTTATATACACTAAAGAGGTGTCAGTGCCAACAAATATGGTCTGTATTGAGATAATTTAATTTGGAGTGGCTAAACATATTTTGGCATTCTTTGGTGAGCATATCCAAACTGCATGGGATTGGCATATTATGCAACTTACAGTAGGCCTACTGAAAGGGCTAATCTGATTACAAGCGGTCTTTCCACTACAGTGTATATGACATTTGCCTGTTTTAGCACACTAGATAACTTTCAGTAATAAGGTTTCAAAACCAGAATATGCAGGTCCATATCCAAGCAGAATAAGAAACACAATGAGGTTTTGCTGGCTTCATTGCACTAGACTTCTGCTTGTGAACCAGAAATAGCTGTTACAATATAAATGGCTTGAATCACTTTGTTGATTTACAATTACACTATGGCATGGTAAACACAGGTCATTCTACTGTACGTGGCAATACACACCTCCACCAAAAACAATAGGGGTCTTGTACTCAATGTGATGCATCCACACACCAATTATGAGAAATATAACCATTCCCATTGTTAGATATCATGTAAAAGGCTTTTCAGAGTTTTGACCTCTGCTGACCTCAAATGAGATTTGACCTCACAAGCATCAGGATTATTGTACTCAATATGGAAAATCAATATACCGTGTAGCCTATGAAAAGTATCTGTGATTTCTACCATAAGAAATAATGTTTTGAAGGTTTTCAGGCCTCGACAAATGTTTTTAAATGTACTCGCTATTTGGCGACCATTACTAAACATCTACTTGCCAACGCAAAATTCACCAAAGAAGTGATTACAAAAATACTTTGAAGGAAAAAAGTTTAGACGTTACATCCTAAGGAAAAGAAATAAAAATATTACATCTTGAAAAATACCAACGAAGATAGCGTGGCTTCTGTTACATTAGGGTTCCACTAGTATACTCTAGGCACTGTACGGTAATACAGTGTACCCAATTTAGTAATACAGTAGCAGACGTGGCCAGGGAGGATTAATGGGAGTGATCGGTCCCCCCTCCCCCCAACTCCTTTTGAGTACCCCCACAATTTGGCCTCTGGTGACTACAAATGACCTTTGACCTCCATAAAACACAAATATGCTTGTAATGAACGTGTCACATGCAACTACTGTACATACTAAATATAAGATTTTTCCAAGCTTCCCTTCATAAGATATTGTGTTTACAATTAAGGTTTGCACATTTTGACCCAAAATGACCTCCATATAAACAATCACTTCCTCTACTTAATGTGGTACCCCTTCACACAAAATACAAGATTAATACAAGCTTTCCTACTTGAGATATCGTGTTTACAAGGTTTTCACAATTTGACCCCTGGTGACCTCAAATGACATTGACCTCTACAAACGATAGGCTTCTTCTACTCAATGTGATACACCTACTTACCAAATATGAGATTGATCCTAGTTCCCTTCTTGAGATATCATGTTTATAAGTAAGATTTATGTTTCATTTTGTGTTTGCTTTTTCACTTTGTTGATAATGTTGTAGCATTTAAATTTGATTTGCCTCCATGATCTATTTTGTAAGTTCCCTTCCGCTAATCGGATGCACTCTTCACAAGCATCCTTCCCAGGCACTTCTGAGGCCCGTATGTAAGTTCCAAGGTGTTTCCACACAGCCTGGTTCTCCTGTTTTGTCCACAAAGTCTTGGATGTTTTACCTTTAGATTTCTTGCAGGGATCTGATAGAAACAGATAGAAATTCAATGCACAATATGTTTTACACACCAATAATTCTTAAGTTCTATTTAGGATCCGTCTTCGGACATGAGTTTTACAAGTCACCACTTGAACTTGGAACTGACATTTGCCATAACTGTGACAAACAGGACTGACACAGTTAGAAGGAAGGCACTGCACCTCTTTACATTTCAAGTGTCATTGGGTGCAATTTTGAATGAATATGACCATTTGGAGTAGTACAAAAGACTGTATTAAAGTTAAATTTTAGAAGTAACGAGCCAGTGTAAACAAACTACATATTATGTAGGATTAAATAGACAAAGTCTTTGGATGAAACATGTTAGTACTGTGCATGATCATAGTGTATAGTTTTAAAAGTATTATGCACTTTTGTTTAGAAACATGAGCATTCCTTATTTCCTTTTAGTAATTGGCATATGCTGGATCTGCCAAATTGTAACAATTAATATGAAAACAAATTTTTAGCCTGCCACTGCAAATATAAGTTGATATGCCAGTATCAGAAAGAATTGATAATCCAAGGGTACTCCTCTGCACTGCTATCTGAATAGTTACTGATATGGTGATTATTGCTAGCAGTTCACAAGTCTACTATACTTTTTGAGAAAGTCCAATCTTTTGTTTCCTTAATTGTATTTTATAATATGTTAGTGGCTACACCTTTTGCTTTGCCAAAGTCTACAGCAGCCATGCAATCAAAGGCAATAAAACATTCTTGATCATTTGTCATCATGACCCTTCTGTTGTACCTATCCATACACAATATCCCTAAACACAAAGACATCCCTCTTTTTGTAGCTCTAAGTGTTTCTGTCTTTCACATTCTGTTGAGTCCCAGTGTTGTGACAAGCCAGTTAAAAGTATGCTTTACTAGTGACATGAATATTACACTTACATGAAGAAGCACTGATGTCTTCATCAGCTACTCTCTTGGAAGAACTTGGCTTACTTCTAGTTTCTTCATCAACTTCACCTACAGTAAATGTGAAAATTGCAAAGGTTTCTTGCCATTCATGCTTAATTATTTAATCTTAATTATTTTTAATTGTGGGCTTGACATGCTGTAAAGTTCAAGGAAGGCTGTCACAGGGAAAACGTGACAGCAAATGTTATGTGTACAGTTTGGGTGATGACTTAGGTACACTTTGTCTTCAAATGTGAACTGAACTCACGTGTCCCATCAGTTAATTCATGAGAAATTGTTATTCCACCAATAGCACTAAATGTTGTCTGCACATGACCACCTCAAATCAGCTACTTAATTTTATGCTATGATCATTATTTTATTGAGAACATCATTGTGACAAATAATTCTCACAGGATTGAAGGGTTGGCAACTAAATTCATTCTTGGGGTGTCAATCTTGTATACTACAGTAGAATTATGAAAGTATTGCATTGCGAACAAACAAATTATATATGAAGCAGGCATTAGCAACATGATTTGAAGATGTCATAGTAGGAAAACTGTATACCTTTGCATATGGTCTCCTCATCTTCATTATCTTCAAGTTCAAGCAATTGTTCCTCTGGAAAATCTGCAAGATGAATGGGTTATCAATTAGTTCTGCTATGCAAACTGACTTGTTTAAGAGAATTGTTGAAAGTTTTGTAACTTAATTCTACAAGAGAGTAAACAAGCACCCCTGACAACATAAAAGAAGGTTGAGTGAAACATTGTTTTGTATAGAACTTTGACCAATACTGCAATAGGTATTTAATAAATTATTTTCTGGTGAGGTTTTCCAACACTTGGAGCAAACATGAGAAAATAGTAAAGTATCTCAGAGTCTCTAATATTACTGTACCCTCCCCCTCCATAATTTACATTAGCTGCATATATGTAGACATTTAGTTTACAAGACTTAACTACTATCAAGTACCAACACTGTGAAAGGTACTTACACTTTTACAGTTAGTGTCAAAAAGACAAGGCATTTGAATATTAAGGCATGTTTACCTTCTAGAGTAAGTTCATTTAAACTCTTTCCAGTCCATTTGCCCACCTTTCCCTTCTCAGTGAGTATAAGCAGCTTTGCGACTTTGGTTAGTTCTAAGGCAGATTCATGGAGCCTGTAGTACTGACGATGAACTTGGACATCATGTCCGAGATGTCTCGCTAACCAGTCAAGTTCATTTTTCTTCAAAGCAAGTACTTGAGAGACAGTTGCCAAGTACTTTCGCATGTTGGTAGATTTGATCTTCTCAGGCTCAGCCAGATCAACGTCCTTGACAATTTCTGATAAACAGTCGTTTGCACGAAGAAATGACTGTGATGTTCCCATGGCAGCAAATAAAAATGAGTTCTCATGGGCGATTGATACTTTGCTTCGCAGTTTGATTAGCTGTTGGAAAACCTGCTGGCAATCTTCTGGAATGATGACTGGGACTGGGGTTCCCCGTTTCCCCCTAATATACACCAAGTCCATGGCAGTCAAAAGCTTTTGCTCAAGTGAGGTAAAGCTGTCCTTCACTTCCTGAATTCCAGCTTCTGCCCAGTTTGGTCGCTCTGTGTATGCTTGTATGGTTAATTGGGACAACTCACCTGGTCGACGCTTATTGAAAAGAAGCAACCGCACCAGACACAACTTTTGCAGCCTCTTATAGTTTTGATTGGACACATTCTCCATAATCTCTTCCATGGCCAGCTTCAACTGTTGTGACACATGCTCTGTTAGCTTCACTAGATCTGAAGTCTGGGGGAGATTTTGACCTCTGTTGAACTTTCTTTCTCTCAGTGTCGTTAGTGCTGTGCAAGACATCTTTACACCCCACTCTTTCTCATGCAGGAATAGGTAGTCTTTAGCCTCCTTCTCCAAGTTTTGATCACCTGTTCTCAGTGCCCTGCACATCTTGATGGTGGCAAGTTTTTTCATATCATGGCCCAGCTTGAGTACTGTTGAAGGCTTTTCGTATGAGGAATTACCTGTTTCTGTAATATCCTGTCCACCAAGGTTGTTGGCAGCTTCCAGTATGGCATCAAAACATTTTGGCTTCAGAAAATCACTAATAAATTCACCCTCATTTGGACAAAGTTTGCGAAGTTCATCCACCATCCTTGATGATGATAACATCTTACTTGAGACAATTGATTTCCTTTGTCCTCCAACTTTCTTTAACCAGACATTACCCAATTCTAATATGGCACCATCACTTTTTGCAATTCTGGATATGTTGCTACTCCGCATCTTTGCTAATACATGCCTCTTCAGTTCCTCGCTGGCACCGGACATCTTTTTGTTGTTTGCAAGGATTTGTGACTGAATTTGTAATTCCCCTTTTCCACTCCCACCTTGTGCTTGACCACTGTCCCTTGCAATGCAACGGTAGTGAGTGTGCCTCCAAATGTCTTTTAGAAGCACATATCCAAGGCACTGAGGGCATGGTCCATAGTCTTCATAATCCAGATCATGGACTGTGTGAGGCCGCCTCATTAAGATGATTTGCCCAACACCAACATCAATTACTTGTTGATTGTGAAGGAAGTTGCCTCTGTTGCGAAGGAGGTCAAGCCTTCTTTTCCTCTCTGCTTGATCATTTAAGGCATGTATTGCAGCAACATAAGGCTCATCTTTGTGTACTGCTAATAGGTGCCTACCAATTAGAACTTGCACAAGACAACCACAGAAGACACAGGCATTTTGTTTGTTGTAAGTTCTTTTTTTCTTTTTCTGGTAAGTGCTGATGTAAATTCCTTTGTTTTCACTCTTCAAGTTATTCAGGTTATCGAAGCGATTATTGGTTGCGGTATCGTCATCATCACTGTTTTCCACAATATCCCCTTGCTCCATCATCTGTTCAATAGCTGCCATTACTTCAGGCTTCAGAATAATCTGAAAGTATAATAGTAGATATCAAGCTGAAATGTTTAGCTTACAAACAATAGGGTGCTGCATCATTTGGTACAGATTTATGTGTGCCAACAACTTACACTAGACAAGGCAGAGGGATTTTTAAGATCCTCATTTAACAGGAGTCTTGCTGACATATACAATACTAATGTCACAACATAAGGAGTCAACAAAATAATGGTAATACACATTGATCATTCAAAATACATCAACAAAACTACACACATTTAGCTGCCTTGCAGTAATGTCACAAGTTTCTATGGTGTCTCCATAGGGAACAAAATGTTGTAACAGTTAATTCCCAATTAATGTTTGGGGAAGATTCTAGGTGTAAAAAAGTCATTTGGTTGCAATTGTTGGGGAGATGAAAGTGTTGTCCCTAAACGGTACATGTGTAAACAGCAAGTGCACAGCACTACAGTATCACCTAAAACTTGAAAATGTCTATCAGTGTACATTAACCATTTGTTGTTCCGTTTCAAGATGTTGATACTCAAATGCCTTTATCCGCTAACATGCCCCCAAAAAGATAAGCTAGAAACATTATGTGATGATTTTAATTCATACTGTTTCAGATTGTAGATAAACTAATCTCTGATGGAAAGTTCTCTTTGTTCACTTAGTTGATTCAAAGCTCATTTTTTGACTTATGCTTAAACATGCATGGCTAAATCATTATGTGCAGGCATGGGAAGTACAATTCCAAAACTGTTACCAAGCAAAGCCTTAAGAACACTAAATTTTTACAAGCATATACCAATGAATTCATCCAGATAATCAAAACAAATTACTAAGGGGTTTTAATACATTGTGGTACAGGTAACAAGAAACACACATACGGGTGAAAAAATCAGATAGACAATAGAACAGTGGCAACCTCCAGTGAACACTGATACTTGAGGAATGTTGTGATCCCCAATTGGTCATCATGTGTAGCTATGTACAAGTGTGTTCCTTGTGGAGACTGTGTATCCAGTGTCTATATTGTCTCCATAGGGAACAAGTGTGTGTAGCACTATTGGCATTTTATCATCAAAGACAATACATATTTTTGACTCATTGGGTCAAGTGGGGATCAGTAATGCATCCGAATTGTTTCCTGAACACTCAGTAACGATGCTGCTTAAGAAATGAACATTGCTACAATAATGATGGCTTGTGATTTAATACACATGAACATGCCTTGTGGAGACAATACTGGTTTTTGTGTTGGTATATTGTGTTCATAGGGAAGATGTGTCTACATTATGTGTAGGCCTGGACAGTACAAATCCAAATCCATAACTAAGAAAGGCTAAATAACACCTACTTTGACAAGAAAATACCAATGTATTCATCCAGATAATCAAAAGAAAAAACTTATTCATTAGCGTAACACCTGGCAACCCATGTTGAACCATTTTGATTTCACTAAACGTATCACTCGATGGAGAGATTTCTTTGTTCACTTAGTTGATTAAAGCTCTTTTGACCTATGCTAAAACTGCATGGTTATATCATTATGTAATGGCTTATACATACCACTTCAGACTGCTCCTCAGATTTACTAGTCACTTCGTCAGGTTGGGGTTCAGAAACCAACTGTAACAGAACAACGAAATGAATGTAGTTGAATTCCTCTTTTATATGAAGGGGGTTTTAAACATTGCCGCACAGGTAATAAGTTTAGGGAAACTTTTCTAAGAAACACGAATATACGGGTGAAACATTTAGGTAGACAGAACAATAGCAAACCTCTAGTTTACACTAATACTTGAGGAATTGTTGTGATCCCAAATTGGTCATCATTTGTAGATATGTACAAGTGTGTTCCTTGTGGATACTGTGTATCCAGTGTCTATATTGTCTCCAAAGGGAACAAGTGTGTGTAGCACTATTGGCATTTTATCATCAGAGACAATACATATTTTTGACTCATTGTGTCAAGCTGGGACCAGAAATGCATCCGAATTGTTTCCTGAACACTCAGTGATGATGCTGCTGAAGGGATGAACATTGCTACATGAAATGATGACTTGTGATTTAATACACATGTACATGCCTTGCCTTGTGGAGACAATACTGGTTTGTGTGTTGGTAAATTGTGTTCATAGGGAAGATGTGTCTACATTATG
>JAIPMN010016046.1:0-13308 GCA_020650975.1 Apostichopus californicus
GAAGTTACGCTCACCTTCTTGCGCTCTTCTGCATATTGACCAATATCATGTCGATGTATGTTCCTATTTACTGTCACTGGTGTTTTCTGCATATATTTTTTGGGGCACTCGGGCCATGGGGGGTGTTTGAACACCCAAAACACCCCCCTTGGCTACGCGCCTGTTACCGATTGTAACATTCAAGTATATTTCATGTTTGGTTATCTGATTATAGCAAATAAACAAATGGAATCATCTATGAACATTTTAATTGAAACAAAAAGCAATGATTTTGTGTGTCATATTATCAGGTTGATGATGTAGATACAGTCAAGCGATTATGCACAAGGCAAGTGGATATTAGCAGCGTTGACAGTGAGGTACTACAGAGATGTACTATACAGCTTCTGGAGAACGCATCTCACCATGACGTAAGTCAGTAACTGTGGCACGCCGTTCGTTAATTTTAGCAATATGTGTTATTGGTAAAGTAACAGCAACGTTATAAAGCATATGCTTTCATCGTTCAAGCACATCTTAGGCAATTTATGTAAAAGAACAGTACCATTGTACCGTAAACTTATACTATTTGTCCTAGAATAACGGTTGAATGCAGTTTTTAATTGCAGAACGTTATCAACGAAGAGCTGTTTTTAAAGATGAATATAATGATTTGACATCCATTACAAATCCTTACTCTTAATGTACAATTACATTAACTGTTTTCTTTACAATTGACATACACTGGGACACTGTCCAGTTTCAATTTCTTAGTGAAGGTGCTACATCAATGTCGTGGATTCTATGGGTAATGTGATTTCATTACTAAATTATACATACAATGTGTCACATTAACATGTAAGTTGCTATAAATATTGAAAAATATTAAAAGTCCAACAACATGAATTCGCGGTTTGCATTGTACTAAATATTAAAAAAGTAGCTTTTATTTCCCCACAAACTATTGTTATATTACGCATTAATGCAGTTGTTCTACCGTTAAATACATTTGTTTTAACAGTTCACTAATTGACTACGCGCTAGATTAACTATGTAGGAAATAATTATAATGCCTAGCACTTATTCTTGCAATGTGTTGTATTACATATGATTGCCATTAGGGCACATAAATGTGTATGTATCAACACTTGGTTTGGCCTCATATTCCAAGGAAACTGTAATAACACTGTAACACTTACGTTCGCTCCTCTGACCATAACCCAGTTAAAAACATATTGAGGTTAGTAATCAAACAGTTTGCTTCACTACATGTTTTATTATTGTATTCGAACCTCCGAGAAACGACGTAATGTTCTTAATTTTGTTAAATTTCCAATCGATGTCACATTAAAAAAAATCAACTGCACTGTTTCATTTAGTAACTCTAATAAGAGATTAACTTTTTACAAATATTAATTTGCTTCTCATAGCCTTGACTATTCGCTATGTTGCCACTTGTAGTATTAACGATTCCAATTTGGGGCAGTAGCACCTCCTGCTGAAGGAAGCAACGCGACTTGAAACAGTCTATACGCGATCTCAGAACAGTAGCGGCTTTAACAGCATCACATTCGAACTTTAACGGTTTTCGTCTGAAAAAAAGTATATGCTTGTGTGTCTTTTTCGGCAGAGGGCAGTATATTTCAATCGTTATTTTGTATCTGTGTGTTTTGTTGGCTTTACCAATAATGGGCTAACGATGACCCTCTGCTATGAAGTAACTTATCCGCTGAGTAGTTCAACAATCTTATATGTTTGCCCAAGATGGAAATCCATCTTTCCATAGACTAACTTATAAAAAGTCGCTGCCAATGAAAGGCGGCAACATGAATGAAATTGCACACACAGCAAAGGAGATATATGTGCTGTGTATCAGTAAACATTTGGCGTTATAAGCAGTTATGAGCCGAGAAGGGCAACTCGCTATAGAGCGCCTCGGAGAGACGTGCAAAGTGTTGCAAATGGCAGGTGGGGGGGGGCAGTTCTCGTGTACAGTGAAAGCAGTTTACCCAAAAGGTATTATGCAGTGCAAAGTGTATCATGATAGCAGTATAACTTTGTCAGTTCAGAGGTGATCCGACGCCAAAACTTCTCCGACTCGCCCACACGGTTCACCTCATCGTCTGATTAAAGAAATGCAAATATCGACCTCCGGCAACGTATTAAGAATATATCCATTATGTAAACTATGTGTTGTCCCTGCAAATTATACATCTCGCACGCAAATGAGTTGTTTTGACAATTATATCGTTAGATTGCGTGATTGTTAATTGTACATGACATTATAATCCTCCCACAATGCTCCATATTCCAACCTATCTTCAGAGAAGAAAAGTGCTGCTTAACCAAAACTGATATGTTTATAGAGTGAAAACATCAAAAGTATCGAACATGTACACTTTTTTGCTATAAAGAATTGCGCCCTCTGTTACATTAATTTGCGTTAGAGATATCTCGCTGAATCCCTTACTATTTTAATGTTTACATCCCACTGGCATTGTCCTGTTAGAAACGTTCTTTCTATTACCAGAAATAGAATAATGAGATCATAATAACTCACACATGGACAAAACCGCCAGACTGAAGGAAAGATTCACGATGTCTCACGGCTTGTGGAATGGCCAATGCACTGCAGGGGCTGGGGGATTTTGTAGCATACACAATTTGAAGGAGAACGCAAAATATTTGATTTAAAAGCTAAGCATTATATTTGCATTATTTTAAATTGCGCACGAGTTTAGGAGACGTTGCTCCCACAATGCACCCTAGTCCAACCTGTCTCCGTCGGTGCATTCAAAGTACACAATTGCATATAATTATGACAGCCATTATTGATACGTTCTGAGTGTATCCGTGTGTGCTGTTTTTCGAGGTGTGACATCTCTTAAAATTAATTAACTCAATTCTGACTATTTAATTAGACTGCTCCGATGATCGATACATACTATATACTAGAGGGTAGCTATCCACAAAGCATGTAAGTTTATTTCTTTACTCTAAATACGCCCGGCGGAACCGTTCATTGAATTCTTAATTGCGAGATTGAAAGATAGTATGATGTACCATGCCGTGACTATTTGTGTAAAGGTCCAACGTTGGTACACTTTACAGTAATTTTCATTCCTGTACGGAGCAAAATCGAAGGTAGCGGGATTCAATGTATTATTTGTAGATTTAGGACCTCATAAAAGATGCCAATATTATATTTACACCTTTTGAAGCAATGTTGAAGAAGTTTCAATGGTTTCGATTGTACCACACATACATGTAGTTTATTTATGTACACCCATACACCCCCACCCCCCCCCCCCCGCCCCTCCGGAAATACACTTGGTACAAGCCCCTGCCCCGGTAGTGAACAAGCAGTCATACGATATAAATAGGAGCCATTACAGTCTGCTTTCTTTTGTACTCTACGTTAAGGTATAACGGGCAAATCTACATTCAGATATAATGACGTACATATAGACAACATCTATCACTTACACAGAGTTAATGGCGGTACCAATGAACTCGGCGCACTATCAACTATCAACTGTGGAACGTGACCCTTGCACTATACCCTCATTGGAAATCCCCTTGTCAGAAAAATAATGTCTATTGAATTTGTACTGCTTGAAACTAGAATGCTCTTTATGACGTAATCCTTCCCAACTATGTGCTGATGACGATATACATACAGTTAGTTATCAATGGTATATAAATTCCCGTCATGGATATCAAATTACGAAGTCTATCTGGATAGCACAGTGAATTTAAATAAGGCTAAGTCTACAATCTTTATTGGGCAGAGCTCTTTTGAGGGCGCTTAACCAATAAGTACTGCGATTTGTTCGTTATATACCTTCACACACTGAATATATTTTATGTCTACTTCAGTGTAAGTCTTCACGCGGTTCCTCTTTGTTCGCTTGAATAGGCCTATATGCTAAATGGTTTTCCTCCTTGGTTTGTGCAACGTGACCTGACTGTGGCTAAGGATTCATATTTCAGTATAGCATTTTTAGAAGGAACAAGTCGTAAAAATTGTAGCCCTGATGCAACTAATGGTCAGATTGCGTTGATTGTTTCAAGAGGTGTACTTAATTTTCACCATCGATCGCCTCTTGAATCGCGTATTATTAATAACCGGGAAGCAAAGTACTGCTAAACCTTTACAAACTTGTGTGACATTAAATTTTGTGAAAACATCAAACATTCCACTTGTGTTATTTTAGAACTGCGCCCTCTATTCAGTAATGCGCTCCAGATTCATGGTTCCGATGTACGCATATGGCAGAACTTTTCCTTGTTCAGGGTTCATATGTATGGCAAGCCGTTTTAACATTACCTCGCAATTCCACTGAAGTGATATACACTTCACTTAGGTGGATATTAATTTCCACTTAAGTGATGTGCATTTCACTCAAGTGAAATCCAATTTCACTTAGGTGGAATGCATTTCACTTAAGTGGAATGCATTTCACTTAAGTGGAATACATTTCACTTATGCGGAATTAAATTCCAGCTATAAGTGAAGTGTATTCCACTTTAGTGGAATTGTGAGGTAAATGTTAAAACGACTTGCCATACATTTGCTATCAGGGGAGGAATGACCTAAGCAACGTATGCATAGACGCTGTTCAGCAATCTCACCGAATAATATATGTTTCAATATTTTAGTGCTTACATCGCAGTTACATTGTGATATTAGTAACTGTCCTTATATACCCAGAAACACAAGTAAATTCATACTAGTCTCCGTATGGATTCGACTGAAGTAAGGAATTATCCTGATATCCCGTGGTGGGGAGGGGGCAAGGGCCGGTAGGCTATGCTCAATTCTTCAGCCCAAATAATTCAAAGTTTATGAAAGCCGGTGTTCATATCCTTGTAGCACATTAGCTAGTTCCTGTACTGTGGCCTTTCCTAACAACCGGCACTGCCAAATTGTAATATATAAACTTATAATATAAGATGACACTTTCAAATAAAAGTTATTAAAGTTATGAAAGTTGAGAAAGACACCAACTGTTATTACAACAAGCTTCGACTCGGCTATTACAAGTTGTCGCTCTGCACTTCTTCGTGACAACCAAAACAAGATTTTTCCGTCCTTTCATGTAATACTTATTTGATCTTATCTTCTTTTTTTTCTGAAGGCGGCGAATATAATGCGAATATGGGCAATAAAACTGACTGCCCTCAAAGCAATACATCCCCTGTCTCCCCGCCCCGGACAGATACACCCAGTATAGTCATAGAGAACTAACCCCTCCCCGAGCATACACGCATACGAACTACGTACATAATCATGTATCCCGTACTCTTCACTGTATACACCCCCCACCCCCCTATTGAACACCACAAATTGCCTTCATTACGCCATGTTTTCTAAGTAAGAATGTCAAGGTTACTACAGACAAAGATAATACACTTTCCGAAGGCGGAATGTCATTGCTATACTGTAGTAGACCGCGCAATTGACGCTACGTGTGTTGGTGTAACTGTTCTTACTATTAAGATTTGTCTGTGATCACATTACATCATTTTCTATTGAGTTTCTACACGATACGATAACTAGTGATGCTTTCAAACCGGTCGCATCCACGGTTGGTTGTTACTGAAGAGCCTATGCAGGTAAGTGCATGTAAAGCTTGAACTTGTGAAAACTGTTGTCAGAATTATGGATAGGAATTTGTGTCACCGCGTTGTATGGTAATTGTCGATTTTATTATTTTTGTATCTAATTTTGTAGACCCTACGGCAACGGCTTAAACTTAAAGTTAGCTGCCATGTAAGTTTAAATTAGGGCCTACACAAAACGCTGTGCGTAAACACACATGTTGCAATGACAGGAGCAACTGCCTACACGTAGAAATAGATTTTCGGTTAACTAAACATGCAGTGTAGCCTGTGCAGATTTTGATGAGGTTTATTTATTTATGATTCTGTCAATACTTCATGCGGCACGGATACCCCTTGTGGTATGAAATGATTGCTTTTATGAGGGGATTTATGTTTTTTTCGGTCAACGTTATGTCAAGCAACTTTTTAAATGCCAAAAGTCTTTTATACTGGGCCTAGGCCTAATTTCTCGCCGGTTTAGAGTAATGTTCATTTTAGAAGAAGGAACCTAGAGTGGGCCTAGCTTCAGTGGGCCTAGGTGCGCGTTATTCACTAATTATGCTTGGCATATCCATATATATATAGTATAGTTAGATATCAAGTTAATCCACCAATTGCACACACGATTAGAGGCAGCCAGCTTATAATCGAGGCAAGTGCGAAAGTCTCATTAGAATATAGGCTAAACTGATTTTTCATGGATAACTTGAAGATCGGAATTTTAAGCAGACTTGATCTAATCTAGATTAGGCCCCTACTCATGATTTATCTTATACAAATATGATTGCAATAATCAGGAGGAGTAGATAAGTTTCGGGCTTAATTAGTTACATACACGAACACACTTCGGTGAGCGATGACACAATGTAGCAACGGTATTCGTTAGTGCACGTCTTGTTTAGAATGCTGTTAGTGTTAACTTTATCACATATCAAGGTGTGTGGCTTCATCGTAAATTAATCATTACAAATTCTGCACAAAAAGTTTGCATAAAATCAAACCCAAAATAGTCAAAGTTAGACAAATTGCTTAAAAACTGTAGTGGAGACCAACTCGTTACTCCACACTAAGCTAGACAGGTAGGCTAGGCCGAGTGTGTGATGAATTCTCGGGAGATGATTTCCTCTGTGGCGGACTGTCAACGTGATAATTGTGGGCGAGCGTCGGCTGCTTTGTACTGCATCGCCTTGCTCTGCAGTTTCATTCTGGCCGAGGAGAAAGTAACATGCGCTGTATTCGGCTAAAACAAATAGGCTTGTGGAACAGGTAGGCCTACATTACTAGTTGTAGGATATATAAACTTGCGAGGAGCAATTTGAAACACAATGAGATTAATCTCTAATTGAAATTTAACAATATAGCGAATCTGAGAGAAATACACAGTAATAAGCTATAGCCTACTGCTCACACATGACAATTACTGTTATTAGGCATTTTGCCTACATATTATTTACGTACTGGACAATGATACGACTGGTCATGTTGTGCTTAATCTAAACATACAGTCGTAAGTTTTTTAAACTGTAGTTCGGGTTGTTTGGAGCCTATTATGATACCAAAAGTGGTGAAAGAAAAGATATTGTATGGCACCAGGAAATGCTACTCCAAATAAGGTAATAATTAATAATATATGCATCGGTCTATCTAAATCGCTGGAGATTTTATGGAATTAAACAAATGCGTCAGATGGATGTATTTTACAAATAAAAATAAAAATATTCATTACATGGGTGTGCCGCATATTGTTGTTTTCCTTCTTTTCTTTTTTCTTCTTCTTTTTTACTTACAAGATTTATTTTTTTATGTTAAAAGCAACCAAAATGGTTCCAATCACACATTGAGTACTAACCTGGATTGAAAGGTAGCGCAATTATGTTTAATACTACAATGGCCGTTAGGTATAGTCAGTATTGCGAATTTCGGACACCTACGAATTTCGGACACCCCTAAGAAATACACGATTTCACCATGACAACCTACAGGAAGAGCCAAATTTCACCAAAAAACATATTTGTCAATAAAATGACGGAGATCTATGAAGTCTGTTATAATTACTGAAAGAGCAACTGCGCTACCAATTTTATCACCAGCGCCACACTGTGGGACTGTGTGTCCAAAAATTCGCAATACTCTAGCAAAGAAATACCAGTTCCACAATCACAAGAATCTTCTTGGAATACAACGTGAAAACAGTTTGCAGGAAAGAAAGTTTGGCCGTGTATCGTAATATAAAACACTTCTCCCACCATATCAAGTATATTTTCAGGTGATTTATACCAGAAGATATAGTTTTGGGGTGTTTTAAGGCTTAGGTGTCCGGAATTCGAAGTTTCCATGCTACCGGTGACAGTGTCACCGTGACACAGAGTAATAAAACCTAACTCAAAATACATAGTTTAGAGTAGTACATAGCCTAATGATGTTATATTTTGTAGGCCTAGTGCATTGTTATCATTTTAGGTCAATAAAACAGTCTGCTCTAAATAATTCATATTGTTACTTTAGTACTTATTTATTTTTATTTGTTAGGATAACTTGTCAAAAATATATGTGTTTGTTTTTATGCAACAGTATTTTTTTGAATACAACAATATTCGGAAAGGAATAAACAGTTAAATTTACATCATTGATGATTTATTGATGAATTAATTGTAAAGTTAGACAGTAATTGAAGCTATTAAATGAAATGACAATAAGAACACGTGAGGGTTGAAAGATAAATTGAGCAATCATAATAATCCTGGTATTCCTCTCACTGCAGATACCAATATCTCAACTAGTACTGCTGTGGTCCTTCAGTAAGGTAGATAAAGGTGATATCGTGCTCCAATCTGGTCTTTGTTTACCAACCCTCTCGACACTGGAGAAGTTAACAGTAAATGCAAAAGCAGCAGAACTTACTGAGGAAGACGTTATTGGACTATTGAACTATGGAGTACAGTCTAGGAGATTCAAAGAATTTTGGTGAGTTCAAGATATTGATATGGAGGAGAAAAATGGTCAGAATAAATTAAAGTATGGTCTAAGCGTACGTCTATAATGTTTGTATGTAGGTTAACATTAATGTTCTTTTGTAGGCCTATACATAAAACACCGCGTAAAAGACGAAATATATATTAATCATAGTTATAAAGGTTTGGTTAAAGTAATAAAGAAAGACGGCAATTTCCCAAAATGCATTTGAAACAGCCAAGAGAATCATTGTATATAATGGCTAAGTCCCTTTCCTCTTAGATTCTTCTAAATTTCAGTCCCACCTACAGATATACCATTGCCCGATATATTTTCGAGATGAAAAAATCACCCTAGTTTTGCTCATGACACAGCAGAATATAACCATCAATTATGAAAGGCCGCTCCAGTTTATGTACTGTCATTGCAACAAATCAAAGAACTGAATAATAATTGATTTTAATATTATAAAACAAATGAAGTTAATAATGATAAAAAATAATTGACACTGATTTTTATGTAATTCCATAATCAAAATTATCAAAAATAATACCCATAAAAGTCAAAAGATTATAGCGAATTTGTAAAACTGATATGTTTTGGTGAAAGAGAAATCATGTTATATTAACACTAAGCTGTGTACGCGTTGTTCAACATTATTCAGAAACGATTGAGTAACGTGAGAGGAACAATCATCATACTTTTGCAGACGTTTTCCTTCTTTCTTTTTAAGATCAGCGAGACGAATCTCAATTTTATCTTCATTATTTTCTTGTTTTACAGGTTTTATCGATGTAAACTGCCAACATCCATCAGTCCTGAGATGATACCGGAAACAGCAAGATCAAGGAATATTAAAGGTATTTTGCGGCAGATAACACTCTGGGAGTTTATTAAATAAGTGTGAAAAGGGTGCTAACCTGGGGGGGGGGGGATGCGGAGGGAAGAATAACTTTTTGGAGAGAATTATTGGAACTATATGCATTTAATGAATTTGCATATTTAGGTTTCAGTACAGCCGTGCACTTCTTGCGTTGTTCTGCTAGATAGTGGTTGTGCATAAACCATTCATTCATATAGCCTGTGTAAGGTTAGGGCCTATCCCATTGTGTATGGGTACATGAGATGTTTCTAAGTGTTTTCAATCCTTTGTAATTTATTTTATGAATTTTGCAGTGAAAACTGAATTTTCATATATAATATTTATGTAGGTGAAAGCGGTACCAATATTATGATGCTGAAACGATAAACAAAGACATGTTACAAAATTTGACAGAAAAATTATAATTTTACTCTATTTCTTGCTATTAACGTCTTCCACTGTTCTTCTTTATTTTTAAATCAATTTACGCTTTACTGCGAATGTCGTCTATAAACTGTAAGAGAAGAAGATAAGGCACAGTGCAGGGGGGCGGGGGGGGGGGCCATGTATCTACTCTTAGTAATGACCGTTCACTTATAATGACTAATAATACCGAAGTGACGTTAGCAACACATTACTATCAAAATTGGAAAGTATCCTACTAAATTTAAAAGGTAGTTAATACACCTATTCCTTCTGTACGTTTCAATCTTGCTTGTTTATTACTGTTTGGAAAATGAATAAACCTGCAGAAAGAGAGCTGCATATATAGAAATAGTCCATCAACAAAAACAAAATAACAATCGAGAATTATTTAATATTTCAAGCATGGTAATTTTGTTATTGTAGGTAAGCACGACTAGTAATATGTAAATGTTGTTTTAATTTTCTATCTCTGAAGTTCTTTGGCCGGAAAATACCAGTCAACTTGATCTGCAGTCGGGCAAATGGAAACAGGTTGGTGATAAGATGGTAAACGTATGTAAGGATCAACATGGCCCATGTTTTTTTAATTAATATAGCCTGGTTAACTGCTAGTGTAAATATCATTGTACCGTGGAATATCCCATTGAAGCGATGGTACAACTCTGACACAGTGGGTGGTATGCGGCTTAATCTATTGCAATCATTTTCAAGACTGAAATAAATTTATCAGTAATTTTAGTCCATTCTGGTTTAGTGTCAGTTAAAAATATGAATTGAGAGACGATGTTGATGGGGGAGGGAGAGGGGCAAATGGGAGGGGTTAGTAGGTATTTTGTAATGGTTTAGGAAACTTAGGATATCCTCACGCTCATTGACAGCTTCACAAAGTGATGACGTTAGATAAAACAAGTAGTGGAATAAATATGAAATAATATATTTTATGAGTCTAAGATTAAGGAAGAGGTGAACAAAAGTAGGCTCTCATCAATGTATGAGATGAGGGGGTAGAGTGCAGACAGACAAGTGTAAACCCGAATTATAATTTGAAGGACTTTATTCAGAAAGTGTCAGTATCTAGAGTAGAAAGAGACAAGATAAACATTGTGTCAATTTTTGTCATTTTATTGCATAGGCCGAAGACATCCAGACTATTACAGGGCTGTGTTCAAATGCTGTCATCATCAATAACGAAAGCAGTCAGGAATCACAGAAGTCAACCATAGAACTCCTGAAGAAAGCATCCAGGCATGACGTAAGGATACATTGAAGGGATACGGTCAAGTAGAACTAATAGATACAAATTAATTATTTTATTTTTTGTTCTCCCCAACTTTCGGTGATTTGATAATGAGCCGGTTTATTATTTTTGGCATCAGAATTAGATAAGTTAAGACCATCCTAAACAAAGTGTGATTGATAAACAAAATAAGAGATTTTAACAAGAACTAAGTAAAACATACAGAAAACTGACTAGTGGATTATTGTATGCTAGGGAAAATTACACTAATCCTCTTAGCAAATGAACCATCCACCATTTCTTATATTTTTACAGTTACTTTAAATGGCTGAGGTCCGGCTAGTTTATTGGCTTATTATGAGACCTGCACAAACAGGAAATTGAAATATAAAATATTGATCTGTATGCTCGGATAAAAATCATTGCTATTCCAGAAGCGACCTTTATTAGAAACTTTAAAATCCCTTGCTCATCCTTGTTGAATACTAATACCTAAATTAAAAGATAATTAATAATTTAAATTAAACTAAAACGAGAAAAAAAATAATCGCCAGTTATTATTTAAGATGGTGCAACGTAGTTTGGCAGCGTGTCTTTAACCAGAACTCAAATAATGCAATGCCAAATTTTAGCATCCTAGCATTAATCCTAGCATTACCAAGCACAAGTCAACTGATCCCTATGGACATCCCTCCCACCCACCTCACAGGGCTAATATGATCAAGCACAGTACATCATAAAACATGTAGACAAGGCATTGTTGCCTTTATTATCAAAAGCAGATCTTAAATACAATGTCACCGATGTAAGTTCAATTACATACTTGTATTTTTAGTAAACTCCAATTAACCTGACATACACCCCCACCTCCCTACCCATCATATTAACTATCTATTAAAAACAGCAATAAGTCGCCTGCACAATATATACGTTGCATATTGAATACAATAATACAGGGTTTCCCTTTTAATCAGTCATTGAATTCTTATCATTTTCATTTGACTCCCCGCTCCCCCCCCCCCCTAACTCATGAAAGTTAATCAAAAATGAGCAACATATCAACAGACTTGCACAATATTTAGCCTTTTCAAAGTAAGACACACATAACAGGTAGCATCAAGATGTTAAAGGTATTTTGTCATTTTACAACTTTGAATAAAATGTCTCAAACTCTCCCCACCCCAAACTAATAATCAATAAATAAGTGCACAATGTAAACAATGTAAGTGAAATAATTGTGAAAAATTAATATAATCCAAGTTTGCTGAATAGTTATTATATGTGAAATTTACTTAATAAAGTAAACGTAAAGAAAAAGCCCCGAGCATAACAACCAACTACAGAATAATTAGTATCAGAGTGATTAATTTAACTTAATAACCTTAAACCAAAACTGCCTAAAACTTTTAATAATTACCTACTTGAATATTTATTAGGCCGTCACCTGACCCTTCCTTACTCCCAAGGCTCCAATAAAACAAGTTATATCACATAGCCTTCTGTTCTTAAACAACATCAACATATTATGTTTTCATAACCTAGTAATGTAATAGCAAACGAAATAAAAAGCAACGCAAAATAAAAAATAATATTAAAAATTAAATCAATAAATATGACTGTATGTTACTCTGGTTCCCACTTACCCTCAAAAACACTGAACTTTTACACCGACCCCCTTCCCCCCTCCCCCCCCCCAAATGTATTTAACTCTGTATAGGCCTAGTAGATTAGATCCACACTGACCCCCTTAAAACTGAAAGACATATTGCAACCCATAATACAAAATTCAACGCCCCTGTTTCACCCCATAATGATGTTATTTAATGTACTCCTGAAACACCCTTCACTAATACTCCAATCCACTAATCTTCTAAAAAAATGACCTCACCTTACGCTCATAAAAACAAAACATGTCTTTATTTATTGTTTATTATTATATTTATTCTATTAAGTATATATTCTCCTTCAGATTCCCATTTCTAGTCAGGGTTAATCCTGTATTTATTATTCTATTACAGTTTTATTCTTATCCTACACTAGAATTAGTTACAACTGAACCGTAAATCAACCCATACAACTAACAGAATATGTAACCCCCCCCCCCTCCCCCTTACCCTTTCCCTGAACCACTTCACACCCTCCTGTTCCCCTTTTGTTCAATAATCTCACAACACTGTGTCTCCTTACAGTAAAGTAATATATTAGTGTTGCTGAACACTATAACCAAAAACAACCCCCCCCCCCC
>JAIPMN010016048.1:0-18021 GCA_020650975.1 Apostichopus californicus
TCCTCACCCACCCCCCCCCCCCCAGGAGAAGATGCTAAAATTAGTAAATACATCTGTACATAAAGAACAGGCAAAATAAGCCAGACACTTTTTAAAGCTCTAAATCCCAGTCTTTTCATCAACTGGTTCTAATCCCAAATCATGGGGAAATAGTTTTAAAAAATTACAAGAACAGATCCAAACTTCTGGTCTGCTTATTTCAATGGGGGAAAGTTCTACAGCAATACTGAAAAGAAGATGACCAAAGTTTATGATACGAAGAGATAGACATGTACCTATCAGATTAAGCTGTTCTATTGTTAGGGGATAATCCCACCACCTCTTTTCAAACTCCAGAGAACCTGTGAATTGGTTTCCCCCAAGGTGGAAAAAATACCAGACTTTGTGTCAGGGTGCCAAATAGATATATACAAAAAGTTTTATTTACTATTTGACAACAGAGGACCGAGAATGCTGTTAAAGGTGGGTTAGTTTCAGGTCCCCTGTTCATGTTTACATTTATTAAAACTTTCAGAGCATTAAGAAAATCCCTCAACTAGCCTTCACATCACAACAGACGGAGAGCTTTTGTTCGACCCATTTTTTCGTTTAATGGACAGGGGGGACAGACCGATCATCACCATGGTCTGTATTGGATGCATGGTCTGTAAAGATGACTCATTTCTCCCCTCTCTCAGGAATGTGGATAATGGGACAAGCCTTTAATCCCAGAGCTGGACAGTAACTGTCTTGATTTACAATCCAGATGCTTATGAAGGCAAAACAGTGTATTTTCCAAGATCCCTATGATAACAGATCTAAATGGCAGGGATGCTGGCTGGATAGGATAAAGGCATAGGCCTAGGTGATTGATGACAGATTCAAAACAGATAGTCCAATGAGTCATATCATAATCCTAGCCAATAATACACTTAAAATATAAAGTCTGTTAATATTTAATAAACAATTATTACTTCAAAAATTTAATTTAAAAAAATTATATCTGACCTGCTGTTTTCATATCATTAACTTTTTTTCGCATCTAACCTTACCACAGGAAGGTTGAGAATTTCCTAAATTTTGTCACTTACACAATTTTCTTTTCATCTTCAAATGATGCTTATTTGGTGCGATGCATTTGTACATGCATGAGAATAATTTAGACACTGATGTTGGTAAAGCCACCAAATAGAACTCTGTATGTAAGTACCATGCACCGTTTATTTATTCAAGTATTAACCCATACTGTAGTTTGACTAAGTCTTCTGTTCATCATCACTCACACACTTAGAAGGAAAGCATGTGATGAAGTATATTTTAAAAGTCACCCCTCCTGTAAACTTATTTTTTTTATTTTCTTTTATATTAAAATTATTTTTAGTATTGAAATATGATAGAAACGTACCATTGGTACCAACTTGTTGGTCTAAAATTAACCTGTCTTTGACTCACATCAATCCAATAGAACACTGCCTGCTTCTGAAAATAGTCCTGTGGTATTCCCTAAGGCACTTCTAGCATACAATGATTTACAGCTTCCTCTCTAGTTTTACTTTCCAGTAATGAGATTTGTATGAAGCACTTGAAAGTAATCAAGTGAGCACACAAACAAACAAACCCACACAAACAAACAGTTACAGAAATTACTCAAAAGTACTAAGTAGCTTCCTTCCTTCTTACTTCGCTCTTTGTTCTGACTATGAGATCTTGCTGAGATACAAGTACAAACAAACAACAGAAACCACTACAAGTGATAACTTTTATTCCAAACCCAAACAATAAAACCACATTTAACAGTATGAGCAGGCAAAAAGCAAAGCCAAGGAACAGGACAGAATAGGGAAAACTGACTTTAGAAAACAGTGGAGTAACAAAATTAAACCTTGGAATACAGATAAAATAGAAGATGGTTGAAATGAGATGTTAAGACAAAATGGGAATAAAGACTCACCTTCAAACAGCTGAGCATACTGAGGGAAACCGGTGGACCTCAGCCAAACACAGGCCTCCGTAGCTTCAATCTCTACAATGAAAAAACAAAACAAAAGAAGTGAAAACCTCCAAAAGTCATTAAAGGCTAAATTTCATTATTCTAAATAGGAATTGTAACCATTGGAAAGGGGGAGGGATGGGGAGGTAGGGTGGGGGGACGGGGGAGAATCCACAAGTCCACTCAGCACTTTAGGGCGTACGTTCCCAGGTACCTTGTGGTATAGGAAACATTGTGTGTATAACCATAGAATACTAGTAATTATATTTCTTCCATGGTATAAAGCCTAGTTAGCAAGGAAGGAAACAATAATACAAAATATTAAAATATATAAAAATATATGTAAATAATGTCAGACTGAAAGAGACCATTGTTTGGATTATTATTTATGCATACTTTTAAAAATCTCTTCGGCAGAATGCATTTTTTCGCTGTAGTTCTTTATAACTATCATTAACAGACCACTTTGTAACTTAGTGCAGGGTTTCAAGACAAGAAACTGAAATAGAGGGCGACAATCAACTATTATCACATCTGCCATGTTGTACACCTGTTTTATCAACTGTGGAGAATTACTGTAACAGTTGTGCTGTAAACTATTATTACCACAATCAGCAAATAGCGAGGATATTTTGCAATAAATCCTAGAACGAGGCATATTAATCACCAATAAAATACAAGATCTACATATCTACCACATTAGGGATTAGAGTAATATCCAGATAGTGTACAATGTAATAAAATAAAAGTCTTAAAATTCTTCAAAAAGCAGAATGAGACAAATTTAAAACTTATGATATGTGAGGTGGAAATTATTCTTCCGCCAAGCATGACTTTGAAATTACTCACTAGAAACTACATTAACATGAATTAAACCAGAATCCAATTTAACCCTTTTTTAGTAATGATCTCAAAACCGGGCATATTGGATTAATTTCATTCATGACAGAGGAAAAGCATATGACATAATTTGGTGATCGAGGCCACCACACTGATGTCCCTATACCAATTACATTCATTTGTTATATAGTAAAATAAAATTTTTGGGAATGTATAGTAGGCACTGATATACTTGTGTGAAGAAACAGTATGACTAAGGTCACATGTGATTTCAAGAACGTTTCCAATCGCTCAGACAATCAACTCTCGATTCGATCTAGGAGTCTCAATAATAATAATCATAATAATAATAAATGAGACTTATATAGCGCCAAATCAGTAGACAAAAGTCACTGCTCAAGGCACTTTACAAAGAAAGCAGATTAATTTACAAAAGAACAAGTGAAAAGATGGGTCTTAAGTAGACTTTTGAATGTAGAAAGTTTAGAGCATGTTCGAATGTGATCTGGTAAATTGTTCCAGAGATAAGAGCCAGAGTGTTGATCTTGGTTATTGTGTTAAATGGCCTGCAATTAAATGTGCTACAGGTCTTAAGGGATCTTTACAAATTCCTTGCCCAGTGATCTATAGACTGAAGAGAAAGTTCTCTAATATACATACTGAATTTTTACCAAAACTGCAGATGAAACCCAAACAGTCAACGAGGAGGATGGGGTGCTTTAGCGCAACAGCAAATGATGCAATAAATCTCTAAGGTATTATCACACATCCTTAAAGCGGGTTATTCTCCTAGCACACTCTTCAGCATACATCAAACGTGAAACCCTCAAGCTGGTAATTACTGCAACAAATTGTTTATCTTTCTATCCTCTTCACTATTTCACTTCCTTCCTCGATTCAAGATCATAGACTTGGTAATTTAAAAGTCTAAAACTGTTTGCTAAGCAAAGTACTATTAGATTGACAAATTCACAGCGACCGCAAATAGCCCCCCCAAGAAACGATCAAACGTACATTTTTGTTTCTTGACATTCAAAAGTTTTTGTATCTACTTAGAGGTGATGGATAGAAAAAGAAGAGGGAGGGAGGACAGAGAGAGAGAGAGGTTTGTACATTTGTACTCACAACAAAAAGGTATTTCTTTGTAAGGTGTCTAAAGATTGTACCTAATTGGTCCATTAGTGAGGGGCATAACCCTGTTTGCTTCATCACGTGTAATAACACATGGAACTAATGGAACAAACAGACAAGACCAGAATGAATTCAAAGCCTTTTGTGGAAAGGTTTTTTCTAGAATCTAGTTTCATTCAATTAAATCGTACAATATCATTCACTCTAAGTGATGCTGATAGAATGCTTTTAATTCCGGCAAACTCAAAAGGTAACTTGTAAACCCATCCCAGCAAGTCTTGGCACTGCTTTGGTCAATCACACATTGGGATACACATGACGGGGGTGGGGGGGGGGGGTCTCTGGTATCTGATGAGCAATCCAAGATAGAAGAATCTTTTGCTGCATCTTAGACACAATTAGACTTGTTTACGTTTGTGAAAGGCATAATTGCAGTGAACAATTCCCCCCCCAAAAATGACAGAAAATTCTACCTATTTTTTTTAGAATAACGTAGTTTAAAAGTCATTGTCAATGAAATTGCCATTCTCCCCATCTCGAATGTCACAGTGGTTGTTCTTGATAAAAGTAAAATATTGCTGATACTTGAAAACAATACTAAGGGTTGAAAAACAATTGGAATTTCAAGAGCAATATTTAACACTAGAAAATAAGCATGACAAATTAATTTAATTAACCAAATTACTTAAGAAATTATAAAGAGAACATTTTTTAAAACTGCTGTATTTCTGGTTACCAAGGCAGTTAAAAAGGTTAAAAGCTATCTCTAGGAACACACAGGTTTACTTTATAGAGATCTGCAAGGTACAACAAAATATTGTTGGTATTTTGTCCAATTCACAGTTGACCACAGTTTGATTGACATATTGGACAAACAAAAGCGAGGTTCAAACTTCAGTTTTTTTATAGAAAGCAAATTATTTGATTAGTAACTAAAGAAATAATACTGAAAAAGATACAATATTTGCTTCTAAGACAAACACCTGTATGGGACACACAACTCTTTGCTTATTATGGCAGAAGTCCCGGGGGCCAGATCCCAAGATGTGCACAGTTATCAATTATCAGATATAGTCATAATTAGCAATAAAGTAACAATACAAAAGATACTGCATGTCGAAAATGTTATCAACAACACACAGGAGTGTGAAGCTTGGCATGGAAGGAAACACGGCATACTAACTATGTAAGCCTTCAATCTTCACAAAGAGAGAGGGATTGCGGATTAATGGCGACAAAAAGGAAAGCATGTCCTTGTAAAAGCCATTTACAAATCTGAAATCACATTTTTCAGCTTCTCCAATCATGCATCTGTCCCTAACTTCTACTCCAAACTACATAGCAGACCTCCCAGCAGCTCTTCAACAAAATAACGGGTTTTGTTAAAGGTCGTAAAGGAAGAAATAACGGTTTATAAAGGCTTCGAACATGAAATTTAAGGTTTCAAAGGTCCAAATTTGAAGTTAATTTGTAACATACTCACCATCTATGCCCCTTATTTAAAATACTTGACTTACATTAACTGTTGTTTGTGATTCTGTTTTGTATTACTGCATGAATCATGTTGTCCACAAAAACTTAATACCCTATAGTTAGCATGACTGAATACAACATTTCTACTCTATACTAAATCTTTAAAAAAAAAAAATTAACTAAAAACAAAAATAAAGGTTTTAAAGATTATTTTTGAAAAATTAAGGTTTTTTAAAGGTTTTATAGATTTTAAAGGTTTTGCTGGGAGATTTGACATAGGAATAAATCATGACTGTGAAGACAAAAGACACTGTGACACTACCTTGTCTGTGCAGATGTTTATTACAAGAAGCTGCTCACCCTTAAACAATTGAAAGTAACAGGCCCATTAACACTACTACACAAAACTGATACACCATACCACTCGATAGGTCATTGCCATATTACAGGCAATGTATCTATATATACATCTTGATTATTTATGAATAAAAAAGATAAAATGTACCATCAAAAATTTGAAAACCTTACGGGTACTGCGATGCGTGAATCAGTATAAAGTCAGATGGAGTTATAGTACACACTGCATGCTTGTAAGATATCATGTACATTACTATTCAATATTAAAATATATGTGTACTTTATTTGATCAGATATTTACAATGTATAACACAATCAAGTAAATAATCAGTGAGTTGTATCATTCACCAGCATATTAGAATAATGTATAATTACCAATACCAGTGTCACAGTAAACAGCATTTTGTTTTTCTTCTCCATTGCTGTACCTTTGAATTGGGTTGGTGTGTGTTCACTTGAGTTTTCACATTGTGAAACCTAATGATGTTTACATTTACTCTTTTTATAACCACAGAACAATGATTTTTTTTAACATTTTAAAATACTGACTACTATGAAAAACTTATTTTCTTACCTTTGCGAAAAGATAAAAGCCTGGTAAGTAACATGACTGTTACAAGTGACTGACATACCACTGTATGTCAGGGAGTGCAGAGAATGTTCTGAGAATTAAGCAATCGTACTGGAGAGAGCCTATTTGTCTACTGCTACCAGTTAAATCCTCCACGTTTGAAAATCGCACTGAATGTTATAAAACTCCAGACACTTCAGACATTTGCCAAGGAAGCTATTTAGATGGCTACCATTATTGACCTAGCAGAATAACATCTATTTAGTTCTTCTTACAAAAGTCGAAGCCGGTCTAATGTACTAATACACTGATAATTACTACTACACTCTGCACTGATAGAAATGCAGACACATCCGTTGGAAAAGGGCCAGGCATACCTGACCAGTCAAGTGGAGAACTTTTGTTACAAGAGGATCTTTCTCTTCATTTGTAACTGGACCCTCCTATTATCACCCACTAACAATAGTTTCTTGTTGAAGTGTAACCACTTTCTTTTTTTCTTCCTTCTTTGCTTTTCATTCACAGCACTGGCTGTACATGAAGACATCAAACACAACAGCTCACCATCACTACAAGCAATACCATCATGAAACGGGATGGATTTAACAACCAGAGAGTTTTTAAGACTGGCAGGGATTTTCAGAAAGCTTATAACAGTCAAGACAGGTAAACATACAATCGGAAGAGAAAGTAGAATGATTACAAGAATGAAAAGGAAACGAAACGAGAAAGAGATGAATAGAGTGGTCGAAATACAGTTACGCATCAACTAAGTTATCATATGGATTGATCTTCAACTAGGATGGTAAACAGTAAAGAGAAATAGCAAAATGTGTAGTAATGCAATACAAGAGGATGGGGAGATGAGGGGGGAGGGGGTTGAGAGAGTGATGGTAGCAGGATGGGTTAAAATGAAATGAATGCAGTACAACGGGGTGAGGATGATAGGAATAACTTTAATCATAAATGATCTCAAAAATAGATCATTGCTAAACAGTTCTATAGAGAGAAATGAAACAGACTTGACGGATCGAACCACTGCCAAATTGGAGCAGTACAGAACAACGGTATGTAGACGAAGGAGGACAGGATAGGATGAGAGGATAGGATGAGAGGATGAGAGGAGAGGATGGGAGGAGAGGATGAGGTGAGGGAGTAGGAGAGGAAGCTGTAGAGAAAGCATAAAGGGTGTTAGAATGGGATGGAGATGTAAGGAAGGCAAGTAGCATGAAGGAGAGGTAGAAGGATGGTATCAAGCTCTTATTTCCCTGGTTGGATTGTACCATTTTTCTTTATTAGGGATATTTTTCAGCAACAAATTTATTTGTTCTTTGACAAACATCTTACCAACAATAAGGAATGTTAAGTATTGTGCTCATGATAAATTGATCATTATACAATGTATTTGCCATACAAAAACCCCTAATAAATAAATGGAACAATCCAACATGGGAAATAAGAGACTGATTCGAAGTATGTGAGAACACAGAAGGATGGGAAGGAATGGGATGGTGAAAGGATGTTTAAACACTATTTTTGACTATCGATGGTTGAAAGGCAGTTATTCTCTATTTACATGTTACCCTTCCCATCTACCCACCACCTCCATACCAACCCCCCCCCCCCCCGCCCCGTTCCATTCACTCCCCTCTTTAATTTACCATCAACTCATTTGACTTTCACACTACAGGACAATGTTGTTAGCACAGGACCTCACAAACCATTGATCTCTAGCATTATCAACTCTCACTGAATTCTTAAAGGGCGATTCTTAAAGGGCGCCACCAATTTCTCTGCCAGTAAATATCAACTCAGATTAAAACTAGGAACGAACATCCCTGATCAGCTAAAACTCTGGTAGACGTTCGTAGAGGTTTCTGTCTCCATATACAATATACTGTGGCAATGGAAATGTATGAGAAGTCAGTCTATAGAAATAACTCCATGATATCACTACACTAATACACAGAACTGTCCAATTATAGATAGATCATAACACATCCATCAGGGTTAAACATTTAATTATGATGAGCATGGAGATAATGCAGCAACTTATTTACCTTGTTAAAGTGGCCCCAGACAGGAGGCAAAAGTTCCTCTTTATTTTTTTCCCCTTTCTTTCTTTCTTTCTTTCTTTCTTTCTTTCTTTCTTTCTTTCTTTCTTTCTTTTGCACAGTTAAATATTTATATAGCTGTTGCATCAAAACTCGGTAGATATATTCAACTATATACCGGAAAACACTTCAGCACCTGAACTTTGGGACAGATGATAGATCTTCCCACTAGTATAAAGTTAATTACCATTTGACAAATTGCAGATCCAATTGGACCATCATTGGGTTAAACCCAATGTGGCACCTATCCTAGATAAATCCAGGCACCCTATCTAGGAATGAATTATATGCCACGACTTGGAAATGTGCAGATTCATCCAAACTACTTCTTGTTACCTTTGCAACTGCTCCTACCCTTCTTATACCTACAACGAGGAACCACTTGCCCCTAGGGCACATTTCAGACACAAACTTGGTGGAAAGGAAAATTCAAGGTTTCCTTTCATGACATAAAGATTGATTTCATTCAAACATGAACTCCACACATCAGAGGTTATCCGACCTCCCACAATAACAAACCAAAAACTAACAATATAAGGATATGTTGCCATGGAAATCACAAATGAATACATGTAGCCAACAGAAATATAAGCTACATCCTTATCAGATCTCTATGATCTGGGACACCTCCCGCCCCCCCCCACCCCTCTAACCTTCCCACCAACAAAAGAAAGAAAAGAATTGGGTTATCTCACACATATGAACCATTCCACTTGACGAGTGTTACTGGGCAATCATATCTGCAAACATTGCCAGAGTGACTCACAAACTTGAAGAAATGAAACAAGAGCTAAGAATGTAAACATGACTGATTTGATTTGATTTATGTATAACATTACCAAACATGAGTTTGATATTATTTGATGAGCTTGTAATGGGGTCACGGGGGTTACCTCAAACAGCTCTCTCTGTCAACTGTGCATACTTCCTTAAGAGCATCACAAACTAATAGAGGCACTTGAAACACAATACGAAAACTGAAAGTAATCAGTAACAAAGTGAGATCCATTAAGGCCTTATCAGAGTACAGGGGCGCCCGCCCGCCATCCTCATGAAATATGGACTGATGGATAATGTTTTACGATATGGATGGGGAGAGTAGTATCTAACACTGTCAACTTTATGCACACTGGTGACCGATGTGGAGGGGGGGAGGGGTGGTTTGGCTCATACCACAACTTACATTTTATTCTACAATGACCAGACTGACTAGGGGGAGTGAATAATAGAGCTACATCAAAAGGAGGGAGATAGCAAGGGGTGAGGTGACATCACCACACATCCATCACCATCAGACCAATAGGGGTAGGAGGTAGTGGTTGATCCCATAAGAATGAAACGTTCATATTGGCATACCTGTGGGTCCATTCATGAAAAGGAACTTTGAAACAGACAAAACAATGTTATGTCAAAGGTTTTAAAACCTTGCCACAAAATGCGCCAAGACCCAAAAATGAAACGAAGGAGGTTCTAATGTTTAAAAGTAAGGAAACATATTGCCCGAAGTTGGGCAATGAAAAACACATTGCTGGATCTATCTTTATAATTTTAATAAATTATAAAATTATAAAATTACAAACATAATAACTGGCATAGATATTCAATTTCCACACTGACTGAATTTATAGAAACAAGTCATCCTGATTTTGAAGCAGCAACGCTTGGCGTGACACTCAATGTTCATCTGAAACGAGTGCTTTCAGTTTTGGTCATATCAGATTACAGTCTATGGAGGTTTGTAAATTTAAAAGGATAGAACAAAGAAAAATTTACATTTGAAATTTATGAAAGAGGAACAGAACACAATCAAAAGGATATTGGTGAAATTGGCGTTCAATTCTTATGTACCGTTTTGAAGATAACAACATTTGAAGTTTGCAGCGTGTTTTGCAGCGGGACGTGAGCTTGAAGCAAACAGGTGTGATGCCATAGAAGAAACAAAATTTAATTATATAATTTTCCACTTCAAAATTGGGATGCATCTCAGTCTGAATAAACTACCATCATTGGTCTAATTCTTTAACTCAACATCCCCTTAGGCCAAAATTGGAACCTTATCCAATCCAAGGTCAAGGGTGAAATTATGACATCACACCTGTTTGCTTCAAGTCCACTTCTAGTACAGACCATTTCAATAATTATCAGTGTCTGGAGAATACCATGTAGGAATTTTATGCAAAATATCACTAGGTTGCTTTGAATGTCTTTTCTCTTTCCTCGGTCGAAAATAAATTATCCGCTGGTCTTTCCTCCCCCCCCCCCCCCTCTTATATACCAGTAACAGACAATCTGGCTAGCGATTTTAATAGCTACTGTAGATGTGTATAACAAAATAGCACTTCAATTTGGCTTTCTTCTGGGAAAGTTCCTGATTCACCTTCTGATAGACTTTGATAAATTGACAAAAACCATCCTGTACTGACTTTGATAAAGGCTGTAGTTAATCAATTGCATGGTGTCATCTGACGGTCACTAGGACAGCAAAAAAAAACAGAATTTCTGTCTTTGACCACTGTTCAATAAAACGGGACAAGTTTACTCCCTGACCATGAGAACATCAATAACTATCGTGCATATGAACTTTTGTTAGCTGTAAACTTGACCAAAACCTCAATAAACCACTAACCAAGAAGGCAGTCAGGCAGGCAGGCTTCTTTTTTCTTTCTTTTTCCTCTCTCTTTTTGTCTTATTTTATTGTTATTTTTTTATAGGGACAATCTATAAATACACCGCCACGCTTTCCAGAGAAGGGGGGAAAAAAAGCCATCAAAATTTTGATTGACATCGATGAAAGATGCGGTAGTTAGGGAGAGAAGAGAATGGAAAGAAGGAGCATGGATTGTAGCTAAGATAATTGCAATGACCATATGCGCTCAAAATGTAAGGAATATCGCTAATCTTATACCATTTTCGAACTTGACATTGACAAAGTCTTCAAGTTTAGTCGTAACAATTCCCTGTTTGGTTTCCCGACAGGGAAGACTATGGAGTCACTCTCACCGACCTTGCAAAATTGTGAGGGGGGCTGCAGATCTTCAGGGTACATGAATAAATTTACCCCTTTGCCTAGCTTCTTGTGCTTAGTGTATACATATATATGGCATTGTTTTGCATACATGTGTGTCTGAGTAAAACCCCTATATAATACAGTTTCCTGTTGCCCGGTATCTATTGCCACAAATTTGAATAGGTTATATGCAGCTATTGGTGCCATTCTCAGAAATTATACATGGATACTTAATGTGTCAGGTAATATGTAACAGGGCATGAAATATCATACAACAAATTCAATAGGGGTATATAAGCGTGAACCAAGCCATATTTTGTTAGCACCTCTCAGCTGACACACCACACACGCACACACCCGTTATTTTTATCCACTATTTACCCACAAAGATACACACAATTAAAAATTTAACACCTAGACAAATTCCAACCCTTTTTGCAAGAGTAATCTGTTCTTTAGACAATATCAGCGGGTGGTATATGATTCCTGTGTGCATTCTAGCACAAAGCTATCACCCACAGAAACTTCAAGTTTCAGAATGAAGAAGCAAAAAAAGAAGGGAAAAAAAAAGGTAATTATATTTTCATTCTTCAGTTAAGCCAGAGTTGACGCCAAAACTCCCCAGAATTAAAATTCTGGCTTAAAAATTTACACAACACAATGGTAAGCCACCCCCTATCTTTTGAACTTGGAAAAGGAGGGATTAGGGACGAAAACCGAAACATTGCTTAGCGGCTCTGGTTAATTAAACATTTCTGTTCTCCTCTACAAGAATCCCGGGGACAAGCCCTGGGGATAAATATACCTCTCTCTTTCACTCCATCAAAAGGTAACTTGCAGATCTACACTCAAAATTCCACTCAAACCAAATGAAAAGAAAACAGTAGCTTCAAAAGAGACAAGTCAAGACAGTATTATTCTCGACTTGAGTTTTGGTTTTTGCCAAACTTCTTTCTTTAACACAAATTGACTGGGGCAGTATTGCAGGAATGTATTTTTTTCTGAATCAAAGATCTCTTCCTTGTGAATGGAGAATTAGGAAAATCAAAAACGACGTAGTTTCAAATATGTGGGAATACTAAACCCAGATTTAAAAAAGAACAAGTTACGTCTGTAGTCAGTCTGAAAAGAAATGTTTCATTACAAAGCTTTTATATCAAGAATTATCAGCACTCTGTAATAACAGCTGATATTCTGTATTAAACAGTCTCTTTTAAACATTACTTATTTCCATAAAGTTTTTGTTTCATTGCAAAATAACAAGGAAAGTTGACACGTTTTGATGCTTTCTTACAATTTGTAAGTTAGGAATACTAGAAACCTATGAACTGAAGGCCAACATTTTTTTAGGATAGAAATTAATGGTGAATAGTTACACACTTATTTCCACGTTTGACATCTTCCCACCCCCCCCCCCCAAATAAAATACATGCATCTTTAGCTTGATAAATTAAAGTCTTGATTTGACTTGGAAGCTTCAGTGTGAACTTCTGCCAACTGGAGACCAAAATATGTACGTACAGCTGCTTCATAAACGATGTGTACTACAAAATATGAATCATATATGCAGATTAGTTAATCGTATATTTTAGAAAATTTTCTATTAGGACAAGAAACTGCGTACTTTTACCAGTTTTTAACAAAATCTCAGCAAAGGACCATCAAGATTAGATGGTAGTTGGTCAAACTAAAAGATACACTCCTACAAAATTCACCAAGTTGGATATTTTGGGGCATAATACTTATCTTGTATCTGATCTTTTGTGACAACTTTGAGATTTACCAAGCTTTACTGGTGTGGATAGCTCAAAGCAGAGCAATTATACTGACCTAAATAGAGTGCTTAATTTCATACCTGAATGTTCCACAATATCATACCCTTCTTCAAAAAATAGTCGCAATTTAAAAATGTAACAACGGAAAAAGACAGAATTTTTTTTTTTACATATTCTAAGTCATTTGTCATTTTAAAAGGAGCTGTTCATTATACCACATATAGCATTTAACACAACATGGGTGTAACCAACTAAAATACCTTTCATTTCAATCTGTTTGATATTCCAAAATCACCTCATCTGTGTTGGGTCTTTCTATTCCCCAGAAATTAATTTGGTCAATAAATTCCTTTTTTCAGAGCTGTTCTTCCTCCTCTGGAGACATCCAACAGCTGTTGTCTTACAAGAAGGTCAAAGTTACTCCAATATGACAAAATATTGTTAGCTGGTAGATCCTTGCTGATAATATGATGAGGCACAAGATTCAGAAGGCCACCATGGTGAGTAAAAGCAGCAAGGATTACCCTATCCTCAAGTAAAACAGCAAATCACAGACATTGTAGTACCATCATACCTAAAACCACAAAGCCCTTATCAGACCAAAAAAAAACAAAAAAAAACAGCCAGTCTGTATGTCCAGAATCAAAACTTCACTTCCAAAAGGTATAGTAGTGGAGAGGGTACAGTATATATCAAACCCACACTGTATGATGATGTACCTTCACAGAGGCCTGAAATACATCTGATGGCTTAGGTCAGGATAGGACTCTTTTCACATCAAACCCGGCTTGTCACAGCGTGTGTCTGGCCAGTTAGACAGGATTTTTTCATCAAGGGGTGGGAGGAGGGCAATTTACAACCTACAAGAAGCCCTGAGGATGAGAACTAAGCTTGGGTTACATATTTGTCATGAACTGAATTGACCCATACACCCCCTTAATACTACATCTACTATTATAGTTAGTTATAGCTCTATATGCTATTACCATATGGTGGGCCTGTAAGGGAATCTATTGGAGAAAATAAAAAAATAAAAAAATAATTTTTTTGTTGTTGTAAAATTGCACAAGAACCCAGACAACCTAATGTAAATATGGGTTGTAAACAAGTTAAACTTGAAAGATACTGGTAGAAAGCAAACCCCAGGTAATTTGATTAAATGCTACGACACAACAGCGTCTGTAATAAACTGCACCTGTGTTGATCGGTTTAATGTGTCTATTAAACCAGTGTATTAAAAACCTTTGCCAGGTGGAAAACCATACGGCACTAAATAGTAATTTTTTTCAAAATGGATTTGAATTTTGATAAAGTCTTGTGTAAACTGATAATGATCAGCTGGCCTTCAACAACCGATTTTTCACCTGACACCTTTGCACATGATAAATATACCTCTCCTTCCACATTGGTAGGCCATTTGAATAATGTTTATTATAAAGAAATGTATACAAAGAAAATTCCACAACCATAAATTAATAAATAAATGGTAGTCAAATGAAAATTACTTAGCTTCTACATTTACCTGGTGGTAAAATATGGTCACTTTTATACAGTAAAAATGTTTTTGCAATTATTTCTTTCAACTTACATTGCTCACAGCCAAAAATTTGCTTTTAACATTTGCTCGTTATATGTTGACATCTATTGGGTTACAGCAGAAGTTTGCTTGATATGGAAAGCCAGAACATCTTGAAAACCAGCAAGGTTGAAATCACAAAATACCAAAGACTTGAAATACTGCAATTATGCCAATAGCAAAACATACACTCACGTGTATAACAATAAGTATGACACACTTCTTTTCTACTGCTTTGCTACAGTGCAGAGCTTAAAACAGATAAAGGTCAAACGCTTTTATGTCCCTGTAGCGGGGGCCTGTGTTTACTATGTACAATGCAATGCACCGGAATCTCTTTATTACGGGGAAAAAAGAACGTATTACCGTACTACTGTACCTCTTTTCATTATTCAAAGATTTAAGTTTAACCCACATAAATGCCACTTCTCAGAAGTGTAAAAGGAAACAACTTGTGAGCTAGCAAAGCATTCCATTTAGAATGAATGAAAAAAAAAGTCCTGAGTTGATGAGCTGTTACACAGCATACCCTAAGATATAACAAATAAAACATAACTGACAACTTAAACAAACTTAAACATCCACATAGCTAGCTCCCTTTAACACCTCTTCTCTTCAAACAGATTTTAGTGGAAGAGGGAACAGTTAGCGTGAGTAGACAGGTGATTCATGGGTACATTGAATCATTCATATACCTCATACCTCTACACTAAAATTAACATGTTTTGTCTCAAAGCATGGATCCGGATTCCTTCACTTTTAAGCAAATACAACTTCCGCATACAAAGAAGGATAAAATACAAACGACAAGAAAGAGAAGAGAAGACACGAAGGGACATATGGGATGGGGGAGGAGGAGGGGGAGGAGGGGGGGAGGAGGAGGGGGAGGAGGGGGTGGGTAGGAAAGTAGGTAGGTACAAACTGGTAGTATGAAGCATCGAGTAGAGGATCTCCTTAGTCTGGAAAACTATAAGCAAGATAACTCCAAAATAACTCCAGAAAATTATTCCAGAACTTTCATAATACTGTACTTACTGATGACAACAAAGGGCCTCCTGTAGAGACGGAAAATACAGTGCTTTTGAATATTCAGTAGGGTGAATGGATGGTACACCCGGTTTTGAAACTCTCCTTCTGGATGCTCCATGTAACCTTCTTGCCTTGCCAACAGGGCAGCAACCTTTACCCCAATACAAAACAGTATGGTACTTAAGAGGATATTTGCAGATGCTAAATTGGCTTGTATGAAGGATTGAGCTGTTGACAAACCCACTTTAAAGATAGAGCCGAATAAATACGAGTCCAGTGGTTCCTTACTGCCGACTTTGCTCTCAGAATCGAGAATCAATATTGGACTGCTGTAAAACCAATGACTGAGCCGTCTTTAATATCTTTGTCAACATAACGGGGCCCTGCGGCGAGAGTTCCATCTCCTCCGTGCACCTCTTGACAGTACTGAATTCCGACTGCACCGTGAACAAACTCCTCATCCGACTGGCTCAATGCTTCACATATATATATATCCTTCAAAAAAGAAGTTTTCCGATTAATCACTTAATCAGAATATAAAACAGAGACAAGGAGTGCGAGCAAGAGAGAGAGTGAGTGAGATGGAGCGAAGAATATGTTGTAAAGAAGGTCGGAGGGAAGAGTCTTACTTGATGAATAAAATCATCCTACTTTGGTACCTGATCTTCTTACATAAACTAAACCACATCCTACCGAAGTCTGTCCTAAACTGTTCTGTCTCACACTGTACAAAGGCCTATTTGGGGGCCGGCAGAAGATGGTTAAAAACCAAAGAGGGGTAAAAATCAAAGCTCTTTATAATCAACCACTGAAGCAGAGTGAAACTTCCATTCCCAAATGGAACAAAAAAATCACGATATAGAAAGTCCTTAAAAGCACCCAAATTGCATCCACGGTAATTTTCTAGAATGCCGGAGCTCTAGAAACTGAATGATAGCAACAGAATGAGAGCATGCATTGAGGTCATACACTTAGATAACATTTAGTAGATTATAATATATATGAGATAACTGTCGGGGCTGTTTCCCCTACTAAAGACCAATTTGTCTTGGGACTGAACAAACAGATATTCAATTAAATTTTGCAATCAGGGATCTAAGGATAGCACTATCAGAGAGGTAAACAGCTGATCATTTGAGGGGCATTTGTATATTTGGAGGGATTTGTGATTGCTATTCATGCTAAAACTGTCCCTATCTTGACAAAATGTTATACCATCAAGTGCTTCAGAAGAAATAACAAACTTGTCTTTGTTATAAATGTGTGGTCCAGAAGTAAAAAAAAGACCAAAATCAGGTAGGGTAGATAGTAGGGGTCTTGCCAGTCATACATCAATGTACCCAAACAGTCCCCAGTCCATGCAAACACACGCAAGTTCAACGAATGCTTTCGTCTGACAACAGATATCGAACATACTGATGAAAACACATCCTTTCATGGGACTTGATATGAAATATCAATTTCAAACAAATGCATACAAGGTCATTTGATAACAAAACCTGGCAAAGCAGACATGGTGATTGAAAGGGTGAAACTGCACAACAGGAAGATATATAACGGCTGAAAAGATTCAGAAAATTTTTGAATAGTTTTCTCTCAACTTGGATGCTATATATAGCTATCTGCAGCTTAAAGAGTGAGGACTATCAGGATGACAGAAGCAACGCCTGAGAGAGGCCCGTGATCAACCGAGGGTATTGGTCCACAAGGATGGCCCTGAGAGAGGATCATCCTCCAGTCGACACACCTTCCTCTCAATCAAATATCAAAGCATCAGAATGGGAAAGCCCACAGAGATTCATCTGGAGTGAAGTGTCCAAATCGACCAGAGAATGGGTTGAAAAGAGAGACTGAATATGACAATTCTTCCGCTTTTATGCACACAGTTATTGTAGTGAGATGGCATTGGGCAGGTAAGGTGAGAGTCCTGGGTACTGGAACAATGTCAACGTTGAGGGGGAGAACACTAAACCCTGTTTGAATCCGTCACGGAAATAGGCAGCCACAATATGACTCCCTGGGTGCCTTTGTACTGACGGTAACAAGGTGGATTAGTCACAGTAGTGAGCTAAACCTTTCCCAACGTGATTTGATGAAAGGAGAAAAGAGTCCTTGAATCTTCTGATTTTCTTTTGTACCAGTGGTAAACTGAAGATGCCTCATGCACATATGTATATAT
>JAIPMN010016049.1:0-14520 GCA_020650975.1 Apostichopus californicus
TATGTATATATGTATATATATATATATGTATATATGTATATATATATATATGTATATATTGATATATATATCATAGTTATATCTTTTATTACATAACCTTCCATTCTCTGCAAGAGAAAATTCTTCTATGTTTATGCTCATGATTCTAACTTGTAGACATTTTTTGTAGACATATTCATATAACAGTTTCTACATATCATTTGGAAAGTATTACACAAAGTTCTTAATGCAGTAGTGAATATCTCTGCTGACTCATAAATGAAGAGTATACTTTTAATATGAAAAATTTTCTTCATATGTGTTTTCATGTTACCTCTTCAGCTGATGAAGATTGGAAGGATAAACCGCAGGATGATGTGGATAATTTATGGAAGCAAGTTGAAGAACCTGTCGTCGCAGCAGATGAGGAAACTAGTGAAATGGCGCCAACATATAGTCCCATCAAACCCTCAACTGCTCATCGAAGACCATTCAATAGAGACGAAGAGAGGAAACGACTGGAGAGATGGAATGAAGAACAGGAGAGAAGGCGGCAGGAGAAGTACCAACAGGAGCAGCAAAGACTGTTGGAGGAGCAGGAGAGAACACTCCAGGCTGCCACGGAGGATGTACAGAAGAAACGATCTCAGGAGGAGAGGAGTTTTGAGGAGAGGAGAAAAGCACTTCAAAGGCAGCAAGAGGAATTAAGAGAGATCAGACAAAAGCAGATAGAGGACGATGAAAACAGACGGAAAGCAAGACTGGAACAGGAGAGGCGAGACAGAGAGGAGGCTGAACGAGAGAGGAAAGAAGCAGAGGAGAGGAGAGAAAAGGAACGAGCAGAGGAAGAGAGGAAGAGGAAGGAGATGATGGAGAAGGAGAGGATATTGCGGGAGGCTGCAGAGAAAGAGAGATTGGCCAGAGAGAAGGAGGAGGAAGATAAACGTGAGAGGGAGAGGCTACAGAGAGAACGAGAACAGCGAGAGAAGGCAGCCAGAGACAAGATGAGGAGGGAGCGGGAGGAGTACGCCAAAATGCTGAAAGAGAGAGAGAGGGAGAAGCAGGAGCAAGCGCAGATGAGGGCAGAGGCGGAGCAGAAAAGGCAGGATGAAGAAGAAGCAGATCATGAGAGGCAGGAGATTGAGAAGTGGAAAGTGGAAAACGAGGAACGGGGGAAAGCAGCCAAGCTTAAAGCTGAGCAGGGCACAGCCATGCAAGAGGAGGCCCAGAGGAAATTTGAGGCAGAAGAAAGGGAGCGGATCAGAGCAGAGGAGAGAGAGAAGATGAGACTCGAATGGGAGGAGGAGAGAAAGAGAGATTTAGAGCAACTTCGAATGGACAAAGAACTCCTCCAGAAGGAGAGAGAAGAAATGGCTAAGAGGCAGGAAGAGGAGAAGAGGAAGCTACAGTTTGAGATGGAGAGAGTCAGGATGGAGAAAGAGCTGGAACAAAAGAAAGCTCCAGTAATAGAAGAGCCAGTATCTAAGATCACAAATGGAGTTGTGATGTCCGCCGCTCCAAAGCAACAGCTGGGAATGAGTCAATCGCCAAGGAATCGTCATTCACCACAGAACGGGCATGGTCAATCCCCACGGAATGGACAGTCGCCACGAACAGTCAGCCCTGGGACTCAACGAATCAAGGAGAATAACCAGAAAAATATGTTTCCAGAGAGAGACCAGCCACCAAGCCATTCCATTATGTCTCAGTACAAAGGTCAGTGATGGCAGGGGGTTCTCAAAATACCAGAAACTATGTTGACAGGGCAAACAAAATGAGACTATTTTCGCAGTCACTTGTTTGGGCAACAAAGTTATATTGATCACTATATATAGTCTAATGATGGCTTTACTCACAAAGTTACTACAAATTAGTGTAAGTTATTGCAAACTACCTTCGTTCCAGTCTTGTCAGCCCAAAACCTTGTGAATATTCACAACTGAGCTTTAAATTTAAAAGAAATAATGCCCAAAACCTAACGTTGTTTCTTATTCCATGCGGAATGCAACAGGTGTCTATGTGATAAGGGTGGTGGAGTGTCAGTGTGTGCATGTATGGATCACCTATATGAAATAGCTAGGCTTGGTTGTACTTCATACTTGGTATGTAGATCCCCCTTGATGAGTACAAGTAGCCTATTGAAATCGGTGGAGGTAGTAGCGCTTTTGAGGTCAGCAGAGGTCAAAGTATGAAATTTGTGAAACGTACCTGCAAAGGTGAAGTTTGGGTGAATGTCATACTTGTGTAATTTCATTCAGCCTAGTGAATACAAACATTTTTTGGGTGGAGGAAGAAAGGTCAGTGAGGTCAATACAGGTCAAAGTTTAAACTCTTTAACACAGGTAAAAGTTGCATCAGTTACATGTTTGATATGTAGATCCGCATTGGTGAAAGAACCTTGCCCTCAACAATGGTGAAAAAGTTTGCAAAAAGATATATGACATGTGTAAAACTTTGCCAAGGAATCCCTAGGCCTATTGAGTGTCTGTTTTTTGAAGTGTATGAAATAGTTACTAAATGAATGAATTGATCATTTAATGTTTTGAGTAGAAAACATGGAGGTTTAAAATTCTTCTCAGACAGGTTCATATTTATCTTACAGACCCAAACATTCCAGTCAATCAACACTGGCTTATCGAGGAAGCGGAGAGGAGGCGCAGAGCTGAAGTGCAAGGTGTAGAGAGAAAGATGCCCCCAGATGTGATTATACAACCCCATGGTGACCTTCAAGCCCCCCAGAAACCCACACACTCCAGACAACCCAATGCTTATCCTAGGGGATTTAACCCAGAGATACCGACCAAGATACCTGCGCAGAGGAAACTCCACAGTCAAGAGGCCCCAGCCAGCACCAACGCAGCCCAGAGACGTCTTCGCAAACCAGAGGCGGAAGCTGATCGTCAGAGAAAGATGAAGAATAGACGATCTCTCCCTGATGCAATGGCAGGAGGCAGAGATAATGCAGTCCCAGGCCATGGGCATTCCAACAACCAAACTCATGGGGGTCAGGTAAGCTTCAAGTCTACCTCACCCCACCCCCTCATCACCTTATCCTTCACTTACCCACTTCTAGTTAAACATAAAAATCTGTTGAGTTCACAAAAGCAGAGTGCTTGATCTAGTTGCATATTGTGTAAGAGTGTAAAGTATATCCATATAATAGATTATAGTGCAAGAAACAGGGCCATAGCCATAGTTTTTTTTCTGGGGGAGGGGGGGGGATGTGGGGAACAAATGTTAGCTAATGTTCATCGTGGGTCAATATTTTATCGGGGTCAAATGGGCCTAGATGCAAAATGGTGCTATCATGTCCATCATATATGACATTCCCATATTTATGACATTCCCAGGCATGTACACATAGTGTGAAATATAATGGCATAGTGTGGATTGAGAATTAACAGTGTGCTTTGAGAGTAAAGATTTCTGTTCTGAGAATGTTGTTCCATGTTGCTGTTTCAATAGTGGTTGTTTTCTTAAGTGTAGCAAAGTAATGATTTTTAGTTAAGTTAGCTAAGTTACTTAAGTTTTCTTATACCGGGAACAGAGACTTGAAATGTGGACACTCGGAAGTTGGATTCGTAAGGTCGATTGTTAAGTTGATTTTTGAAAATATAGTCATTTGCCTTTCATGGAGTATCGACCAGCACACAACAGTTACAAGAAACGGTCCTGGTTGCTTGATTTTCTTAAATGCGCGAATGTTTACATTGGCACAGCCACATCCTACCTATTGCATTGTTTTATTCAGAGCACACCTTTCAGAATTAACCCCATCACTACAACTAGCAAGTATAGTACGACCGTCTACATACCGCATGGCTTCATTAAGCCACAGCCAAGGTGAATTATTTAATTTAACTCTCATCGAATGAAAACAAAAAATTGTCATCTGCTGGCTCTTCTCATTTTGCCTCGCTCGGAAACTTAAAAACAGTTTCCCCCGAAATAAATATTTGGCTTTTAACTTTGCAATCTTCTCTCAAATTGTAGTGAAGTTTGGAAAATGTTGGTGGTATGTGTACTGCTTAGTAATGTTGATCAGTTTTTGATTCTCCTTACTTTTTTTTTTTTTTTTATCCTTTTATTTTCTTCTGCAATGTAGTCAGTATTTTGGTCAAACAAAGCCGCCTCAAGACTTTTACTTGCAATATGTGGCCTTTTCTCATGTACCGAGTTGTATTGATTCATTGATGAATGTATTCATGATTAAATTCAATGCTTGCTTGGTTTTATGTTTCATCATGCCCATTGCATCCCCCCTCGCCACATATTGCCCCACCTTTATGACGTTAATATGCCCTGCAGAAAGCAACCGACATTCACCTCCACATAGCAGATAATTCCCCAAACTCAAATAAAACCCAATAACAGCGGTAGGCTTTTTTTGTTGGGGAGTGGGAGGGGGTAGAAGGGAAGGATATTTTATTTGTCCTATGTTGGTTAACTTGAGTATTTCTTGCCAAAATTGTAGTCGTGTCTTCATCTACAAGTTGAGGAGTTTATAATTGTGGATGATAGAGACTCAACAGACAAAGGCCGACTTTGTAGCCCTTCTGAAGCATTCTATTCTTAGTTTTTTTTTCTCTCTACTAAGTTACTTTTTTTTAATTTCTTGGTTTATAAGGCAGATTTTGTCTATCAACTCAGGACAAATGGTATTTGTTTGTAATCATGATCTACTCTACATTAGAAGACAATATAAGATATTACTATAGTGTAACCTCTGATTAGATAGCAAATTTATGTAGACTTGTACTAACACAGTGAGTGAGTGCAAAACTTTCACCCCACCAATAGTCTTGTGTACGTTTGCTCTTTACTGCAGACCACTGAACCTCTTATTTAAGTAGTCTACTAACACAGTGATTGAGTGAGTGCAAACTTTCACCCCACCAATAGTCTGTGTACGTTTGCTCTTTTCGGCAGACCACTGAACCTCCAATTTTAGTTCTGTCCTAACACAGTGATTGAGTGAGTGCAAACTTTCACCCCACCAATAGTCTGTGTACCTTTGCTCTTTTCTGCAGACCACTGAACCCTCCCATTTTAGTAGTGTACAAACACAGTGATTGAGTGAGTGCAAATTTTCACCCCACCAAAAATCTGTGTACATTTGCTCTTTTCTGCAGACCACTGAACCCTCCCATTTTAGTAGTGTACTAGCACTATGATTGAGTGAGTACAAACTTTCACCCCACCAATAGTCTTGTGTACGTTTGCTCTTTTCTGCAGACCACTGAACCTCCCATTAGTCGATCCTCAGACCGTGGCCAGCATTCAATCCCGGGCCAAGGTTCTGCCTTCCAAGAACCCAACAAAAACATTCCACCAAACCAGTCCGTAAGCGGCAAATTGCAGTGCTGTAACTGCAGCAAATCTCTCGGTAGAGGGGCAGCTATGATAATAGAGTCCTTAGGGCTGCACTATCACGTAGAATGCTTCAGGGTATGTCATTTCATTCACTTTATTTTTATTCATTCATTCATTCTTTCATTGCCTACCTTGCTCGCTTTTAAAAAAAAATAAACAAAATATGGCAGCTAGTGGACCAACTTTCCACGCCAGTCCCACAAGGCTACATGCTGTGTAACTGCGCAGCAAAGAATTGTGGTTTAAATAGAAGCATGTCAAAATGGCAAGAATTTTAGTAGAAAAAGGCATAAAAACATGCAATTTTGTATTGACCCCTGTGAACTCATACAGTTGGGTAAGTAACCAATATCCTATCTTGCTTTATAGTAAATGTTTGCTAATTCATTTGTATCATTCATTATGTATAAACCAGTTTTGTTGATGTTAGAGAGAATTAGCATAAGAAACCAAGGATTTCTATTCAACATAGAAAACAAATATAGAAATTAAGACATATTGGTTCAAACTTCATAGCTTGTCAAAGATGATCATTTTATTTGTAAATATCCATTAAAGGATGATTTTAAATACAATATTCATTTAGATGTTATGGATATTGTATTATATATAATTATATAATTATATTTTTATATACATATATCTTGGTGACAAATAGTTAAGTTGAGATGAGATATTTATGTGATGATCGTTTGCAAATCTCATATATAAGTGACAAATAAAAGCAACATTTAATTGTTATTGTATCTACCAGTTCCGAGCATATTATAACGAGAAGACAATTTTTCTTATTAAGAAAAGTGTGATCTACTCTGCATTCTTTAACAAGAAAGACTGTCTGTTTTTAGTTTTGATAATATATGAGATATAATTTTTGTGACAAAATTCATTTTAACTTTAATATTAAGTTGAAGTGTGAGATGTTAAAGGCTTATATGGTATCCTCTTTTAGAACAAAGAAAATTATATATAAAAAAAAGCAACTAAAATATCTCAGAAATAGTAGAGAAATTAGGCTTCAGTGGTAAAAGAAAATTCCACCAGACAATTTAGTCTTCACTAAATGTAGCCGCTATTTTATGCTCTGATCTCAGATGAATTTTTTTGGCTTCAATGTCGTGTCATCGTACTTACTCATTGAAATATATATTTTACTTGCCAAACTTGTATTTTTTGCCGTCAACCTGCATATATATATGAAAAAACCGTGAAACCATAGAATGCACGGCCCCACCCTCTGGCCTGAATCTCTTCACTAGAGATATAATCTTTACGTTTCATTTCGAGTATCTTTTTCTACGTCCTCATTTTGCTTTCAGTGTTGCGTATGCAGCATCAGGCTCGGGAACGGAAACAAGGGGACAGACGTACGGATCAGAGCGTCCCAGCTACACTGCCAAAACTGCTACAGCAATGAGGCGGGTAAGTCAGTCTTGGGGGTCTCACCTTGGTCATCTATCTATTGTTATGAGTTACCCATCCCTTCTACTCCACAATGCATAAGTCCCATCTAAGTAAGTATTACGGAACGTCGACGGTGGAGAAACGAACCATTTAAATACACACACGAGGGAAACAGCAATTTACGATGTAGAATGCTAGATTAGGAAAGAATTGGACATGGGTAAATAGCTAAATATAATTGGCAGGATAAAAAAATGCATTTGTCAAAAGTTGACTTTTTTGCAGAAGCTTAATGGACAAAATGTCATGTTTTTTTTAAAGAAGGGTGGGGGGGAGAGGGGGATGGAAACTCCCAGATCCCCTACATGGGAAGTCGACTTCAAAGACCCTACGGCCACATCCCCTCCTTTATAAAACCATTGGTCCGTCCCCTCTCCCGTTGTGAGCACATTCGGGATGATGATGACGACTGAAATCTGCCATTTTAATGTTCTACTTGGTTCAGCATGGAATATTTATTATTACTTTTTTTTGTCTGTTTATCTTCAGGATTCCAATTCACAGAGGTATAACTACAGTGGGAAGGATCTCAACGCCAAGCCTAGACCATTTGCCAGTCGTCAACCACCACGCCAGTTTGAAACAGACTTTTGAAGTGATTGATGATGATGATGATGCATCATCCACCACACCACGCTGTCCTTGTACGTAGTCCGTGACACTGACTGTTCCGCTGTCAAAAGTCGTCATTGATTAACAGCTTCACCTGTTATAGCCTCTACACACACACACACACAATGTGGTGCTGCTTCTATCCGATCCTGTTCATTTCAATGTGCTGTTTCCCATCCCCGTTGTGCTCTTTTTCAAGCAATATGTATTTTGGATGGCTGCCCCTCAGCGTGTGAAGCCAACGCAAGTTAGGAGATCATATTATCAAAGATATTAGTTTTGATGTAATCCTGTTATTTTGTTGTCAATTTTTTTTATATTTATGATGAGAAGTATTTGAATTTTGAAATTATTTTGTACTATTTGCAATGAGAAGAAAGAATTGTTCCACTAATAGTGATGACCTTTTTTGCTTTATATTAAAAACCTTTTCAAATCATAGCCTCTTTCCAATGTTTAGCTATACACCCGTGGTGTATGTATTAATGTGTAATGTTTTAGTAATGCACTAGCTTTTTCAACCTGTACCAAAGTACCGTTTCATGTTATTTTATTATGCTTTTTTAACCATTTTTCAGTTTGCCCTGTAACTTGTGCAGTCGTTTTGTTTTGTATCGTTGTAAGATATTTTTTCATAAAACTTTTAATTCCCTTTAGTGTAGCTGTCTTAGTCATATTTTTACCCTGGATAGAGAGGTAAGATGGATGGAAAACAGTTGGCATCAAATTTCAATTTGTTGCATTAATTTATGAGATTTTCTACCGGATGGGAAATGTGTCCAAGTGGTTGTTTGACTGCATTTAGTAGAGACACTCTCACTTGCGTAGTATACGTTCAGTGTACAATGTGTACACAGCAGATCATGTGCCGACCTTTAACCTAGGTCATGTGGCGACCTTTAACCTAGGTCATGTGTAGTATTTACACTCTATCAAGCGGACTTGTGATACCTGATTGGACAGAGCACCATCACGATCACAGCGTTAGTCTGGATGTAACAGGACTGTGGTTGAGAGCGGATCAAGTTGTTTGGTGTTCGTGGACGGACTCTTATTGTTGGCAACTTTTCTTACCGCTATTAGCCAACTCCAGTCTCTTATCTCTCTAACCACTGGTACCTGCTTCGGTCAAGCTATAATGCCATCATCAGCTATATGTATTTGTATGTATATGTATTGTACAAACTCAATGATATTCTATACTGTTGAACGAGATTCACATTAAACTTTGTATTCAGAAGTAAACCTTGTAAATTTAATAAGTAGTCAATAAATTTGTATTCAGGTAGATAGACATTATATTCATAAGTTTGTTATAAAGTTTTCTGTCAGGAAATACCTTATTTAAGTAGCTGGATTCACATTGTGTCACATAATTGCAGACTGTTGTACCAACTACAGTGAAGACAAAAACAGCATTACCATGACGATAATATAATGGATGTAATACACCGTATGTCTATACTATGTTGTATATAAGTGCGTAACAATGTAATTGTTGATGTCTGTATGACAGCGTGTGGACATAGATGATTTAAATAAGAATATTGCAAAGAATATTACATATGGATTATATGTGACATTGTTATATAATTGCTGATTTTTTTTATATTTTTTTTGGCTGTTGTATGGTATCATATTATTATATATCACCATGTGAATTTGGTGTACCTTACCACCATAAAAGTACTATATTTTTTAACATTTGCTTTTCTGCTTTCAAGATGCGATACACCAGTGACATCGTCAAAACTGGTGTTTGTTGGACAGAGACCCTTTTTGCCATGCCTACCCCTAAGCTGCTCCTCTTCCAAGCAGGAGATGCAAACCGCTTTTTTACCATTAAGTCCCCTTTTTATCCAGAATTATGAAACATTCACTTTGGCTTTATTTTATGGTGGCATTGTTTTACAACTTTTACAGCTGTACATAATTAACAGTTCTATGCTTAATTTTTCTTTTTGCACTTTTGACATTTTTTCTTGTATAGTAATTTTCTGGGTTTTTTTTTTTTTTCAAACAAGATGCTTTTGTATTTTGTGGATGTGAAATGACTTAGGTAAATGACCTCAAGTAGACTGAGATCAGACTGATTGTCGAATTCAGTCTGAAATGGTTTACTTATAGTGGCATAATCTATTCCTATGTTTGTGATTTCTCTCACTTGCTTATTGGTATGCCAATGAGTGTTACGTTTCACACATCATCTATGTGTATTAACCACACTCTAATAATATACAATACAAATAATATTACTCAGAATGGTTCTGTTGTCTGTTTAACAAGAACCATGAAATTTTTCACTGCATTTTGAGTTTCATACAAGTCTTTTTCAACACCGTTTAATTTGGCAGCATGAATATGTTTGTCAAAGTAAAATAAAGGTTTTTCTCATCAATCTGCCATTTTTTTAAATATTCAAAAGATAGATTGGGTGACCATGCCTTTCTTACCAAAATATCAATATTTTTGTTGTAAGATTAGAGAAAGATTTAATCTTTATTGTATTCAAACAGATTATCTTCGATTTTTTTAATCTCCTAAATTGATGGCCAAAAGTTGTCCCTTCTCTAGAATTTACAGAAAGGAGTGATTTTATTTTTTTTCCCTGAAAAATGTCATCCCAGGATGATTATGCAAATTCTTTTTGAAATAAGACTTTTGCCACATTTTAAAGTCTACTTTAACAAATTGTATTCTTGTAGATACTAAACCAAGTGTTCTTCAATTTGTTTAAAGTTCATTTCACTGTGACAAGTGTCATGCATTAAAGCAATATATGATATTATTGATATAAAACTTAGTGTGCTGTATATTTCTTATAGTCAAAAATCTGTAAATTGGAATCATAAAATAGTTAAAATATTCAGAGGTCAGGTAAAAAAAAAAATAGTGCCTTTTTTACTCTCTTATGAGTGTGTTTCAGATTTGTACCTTTCATTATCAGTCAGAGTGAATTTTCTTTATTCTGTTTTAGAATCATAAACTTTGTCCTTCATGCTGTATTCTGATGTAAAATTATTTCAAAGATTTTTACACACTTGCATGTACTATATCATTTAGTAAACAGATCCTTTGAAACTTCTTTCTCTAAGGGGGGGGGGGGAGAAAGGATCAGCTAAAATACTAAAAGGCATTTTATGGGTGCTTCTTGACTCCAGGAAGGAATATTGTTTATCTTTGGATGTTTAGTTAATCTTTGTAGACAAAAAACAAAGAAAATTCAACGATAATGGCAATTGTGGCAGAGTTTGATGCTGCAGTGTACCATGTAAATACAAGAATGCACCAGGTACTGTATTTTAGAGTTTAGATTAAAAGAAGACAACAGATTGGTTTGAAAATGGTATTGTTTGAATTTATAATTAATTTAGTTGTAAAAAATAAAGTAAGAACAAGAAAGCCATGGACAACTGTCTTTGTTTTGTATTTTGTCTGCAGCGTGGAGTTCAATGTGGTGGACCTAACGCTTGAGATTTTACAATCTAATAAAAGCTGCTAATTACTTGTACTACAGTGTTTCCTAACTGCACACCAGTGGTTCCCAACCCATTTTGAACCACTACCCAAGTGTCTTCTCCTGCATGTCCCCCCACCCCACCCCCCTACCAAACCCACCACCTTCCCTGTCATACACTGCAGTACATTGCAAAATGTCACATAGTGCATTGGAGGAGAACAAATCAAATGTTTAGTTTGTTCATTTACACAAAATACAAGCAGGCATGAACCAATAATCATACATTCAGTTTCTACGATTGAGCTTGCATTGTCTCTAATGCAATGGTAAAACTGATACATCCCCCAAATGAGCCTTGAAATGTACCAGGATATGAGACGATACTAAAAAAAATATATATATATTATAAAGTGCCTGAGAATGGGAGTCCTTGAGCAGAAAGGTTCTCAAGAGTTGCTTTAATGACAGACCTACCGAATAAAGATACCAAAGCAACGATATAACCAGTGAATTTATCAACACTATTGACTAGTTCAAAACACTGGATGCTACCTCAAGACAGGTTTTTGTCTTGTACTTTTGTTTTAATATGCAAATGATGAGACACATTCAATGGTATTTAGCTAAATATGAAGATGAGGGCCCAGGGAAAAAATCTAGTTTCTTTGTCATCAATTTACTGCAAATGGAAAGGTTGCCAACTTGTGAACACAAGACCTGTTCTACTGCCTTGTTTCAGTCGTGCTTTCACCTGTTTCCTAGGTACAGAATTGCATCAATGACCTCCCCTTTAAGTCTCAGTGCAGAGATTGCTGTATTTCTGTCCGTACTCATATTTCTCATAATATAACTGATGTTATCAGAGTCAAATCCTTCCTCATCAAGGGACTCCATCCCAATAGCTTGGAAAACTGCTTTCTCTGCCAAAACTCTATGAATGTCATCTTTATCAATTTTATGTCCTTTGTGAATCATTTTCAACTGTTCTGCTGGGACATGAATTTTGGCTGCGATGTTGTTCCACATTTGCATACTAGATAAAGTTGTGTTTACGTTTAGTCTGTGCTTCTTCTTGTTACTCATCACCGTAATATTTACAAATTTAGCAGCATCATCGTCATTGCTCTCACTGTGTTTCTCTGTGCTCTCATTGCCAGCGAATGATGCGAGAGTCTGTGTGTAACGGCTGTCCTTAGAATTGTTGACCTCCCCATCTGACTGAAGCCTGTTGTCGGCAGTTTGGTTCATGCAAAGCTTGTGTGAAATCTTCATCTCTTGGTCACCGTTTTGTCTGTCCACTATAACTTGACATAGTCGTTTGTGATTTGACCAATCTTTAATCTGGCATCTCCTAGAGCTGAAATTGAAAGTAAATACAATATTAAGCTATAACAGCTATTGACACCCAGTATCTAGTTCATAACAAAGACCCCTCTCCATTCCTATGGTTGATACACAAACTGTGGTCTTTCTAGTGATTCACCAGTAGTACTCCAGATATATACAAAACTAAGGAAGCAAGGCTAAGCATGTACCCCCATATGCTACGTTATTACATCTTGTGAAGGGGAAATTTATGGCAAACCGTAATGGCAGTTATAACAAGTAAACAGACTAATGACCATGAATAACCAATTATTTTAACTATTGTAATTCTTTGCAATTTTGACAGAGATATGATTCTGTTAATACATGATCATATTGTGGGGATCACTTCTTGCAATAACACTAAGTAATCTTAAAGCATCTTTCTGTGTTTTGATGCTGTTTTCCCACCTTTTTGACATGTCCATCAAGTTTTACATGTATTCATCACAAAACAGCAAACTAAGATATTAGTCAAGTTTTTTTCCCTGTCAAGAGAGTTAACTGGCAAGTAATTAAGAACTTCTGCAGATAACAAGTAGAGTGTTTTCCGACAAATTCCTCATTTAAAATTAATTGCATACAGTTCCCCAAATCCACTAGTTTGAATTAAACCAATCAGTGAATGGCTAACATATGTTTATTAATGAGCCATTGCTTAGATCATTTGAAAATCCACCCTTTAGTAAGACTGTCATTCATTTTTCGCCACTGCCCACTTCTTCACCTTTCAAGGTTTATAGTCTGGAACGTAAAGTACATAATCAATTCACTAAGCCTAGCAAAGAAAATCAGCGTGGAAACGCCACTTGCACAGCTCAGATTTCCCGCGATCTACAGTGAGAGCCTAAAAAAAGGGTCATTCATAGAATTTAAATATTCATATTATGGGCGAGTTTATTGCGATCCTAACGGAAAATATGTTCAAGAAACACAATGTTAAAAGTTGTACATTTTTTTACTTTGTTCCACCATTTGAAGTTAGATTTCAATAGATATGCATCAAGGCATCGTGGGGCCAAGTAGGTTGAGAAAATTATAGAAAAGGATGAAAAGTGCTACTTTAAAGGGTGTGAAGACTCGCGCAAAAAGAAACGTCTAATGCCGGTAATCTGACCTAGTTTCGAATGAGGTGTAACAGAACTGTTAGACTCCACCATCGATCGTAGAAAATACACACACAGCTTACTACCATCGGTAATTAGACACTTGTGTATAGTCAGTACATACAGCTGCGGTCAATACCCACAGCACTGTGTACAAACAAAACAAAGATGGACATCTCAGGTCCAGCTAAAGATAACAAGGTATCACGTTTCATTACTGTACTGTCTGCATTTTGTAGCGACACGAACAAAACATCACTTGCAAGCAACGGAAAGTTAACTTTTTCAGATGTCCGCACGCGGTTTGGGGCGAGTCTTCAATGCCTTTAAAATATTTTAACTCTTATACAAAAGGTAATGCTAAGTGTAATCTGTATAAGCCTATACTAAGTAATGAGCTTACATCCAGGGATGTGCAGTCACACATTCCTGGTCTACTGTTTGTGAAGATGCACAAACATCCATGGTGTTTGGTCATCTTTATCTTGAAGTCTCTAAAATAAAACTTGACATTCGATTTATCTCAGCTTTTCCTCGCAAACCTCTGACGGTACTATCCAAAGAAATGCTTTAGTAAACTCAGACTTAGGTAGATTTGGAAATTATGATCGAGTCAGATCACAGACCTAGCCTAGGTCTAACTTGTCATTCGTTTGGCCGAACAATTGTTGACACAATTTCGATGGGTCTTACATACTGCTCACCAGTAAAATGAATGTTTACACCGACTGCACCTCTTAGCAACAACCATATTCTCGTTGCACGTTTGGCAATTTAGTTCATGCATGGCACAATAGAGTACACCACTTTAACTTAACTTATTTCCGTCAAAATTTATATATTCTCCGTCTCTTAAAAGGAAAACTAATACAAATAAAACGAACTAGACAAGCAAACGCGCAATCCGATTTCGATCTTGCAGGAGTATACATGTGTACCAATTCAACGAGATGTGAGGGTGCACATGGTGGCATTGGTTACTGTTGCGTTAGTTAGTTTCCAAAAGTGCATGAGGACGACGAAGGGAGCTACCATGGCGTATGGCGTGAGGCATCGGCGTTTAATTGGATGGGCAGTTAGACGGGTGAAGGTGGGGGGGGGGAAGTGGCGGAGCGTCCATACAGTCAGGGGGGCGAATGCCCCCCCCCCTGACGGACCCAA